>MU224432.1:4895286-4914402 GCA_018584345.1 Thuja plicata | reverse complement strand
ATCGATATGATGTTTATTTAATTAAATATATATATTAATATAATTGTTCATCATATATTAATATATTATTTATTTCCTCATAACATTAAGATCATTTTATCTGATCGAAGCTATAAACATCAACAATACCTTTAAAATCTTCTGAGACTTTGCGACAAACAGAAGCCCTTAATGAGCCTCGTAGTCGCTGAATAAACTTTTACCTTTTGGCGATCATGCGATAAGTCTTTGAAATCCACTTACCTTATGACACATGTCTCATCACATAATGAAAAGATGAGTCATCTTCTGAATTTGGCGACAACGCGACTGTACTTTATCCCAAACTGCAAATGGTTAGTCGCAAGGTCTCGAAAAGTTTAACTTAACCGGAATCCTTTCTAAAGACCATGCGACTAAAGCTTTCACATCATACTTAACCTCAGACCCATTTAGTGATTATGCGACATAAAGAGATCGCAATGTCTAATGATAAACCATTAACTGCTGATAACTTCCTGCGACATCACGACCTGTCTGTGGGTCCCTTCATATACTACTGGCCTGTTCACTAATCCCATGACTACGCGATACAAACTAAATCGCGAAGTCTGGGAGAAAAAAGGAATATGCCCTTCAGGTTATGCGACTAAGCGATCAGAATATAACACATCACTTAAGTGAAACAAAAAGGTAACAACGAAACATAAGAGAAAAAGACCTTAGGGTTTTTTTTTTAATTGGGAACATTAAACAAGACTTAGGGTTTCAAGGTTTTTTGCACATTCTCATAGATTCAAACTTGAAAACCTGAAAACTTTGACAGGGAAAAGGCATATGAACTGAGAGACTTCTGTCTTGAACACAAAACAAGAGAGAAAAGACCACAAAAACCTGGGAAACTAGCCAAAACTGGGAATACAACCAACAAGGCAAAAGGACAAGACACGGCCAAATGGTTTGTTCTTTCTTCATTTACTTTACATAGTGAATCATGATGAAGAACAATAATCCCAATGTGCCTTAGGGAGAATCACACGATCCCAACACACCCATTCTAGGCCAATGGACATCACTTTGTCATTCTTTAAGAATCACATATCTTAGCCTAACTGTATACTCACTCAATTTTAAGCCACTCCAAAAGATACAATCTTCTTCTGAGGATAGGGATACATTTCTCTTAGCCAATTCTATTCTAAATTCTTCCATAATTTCCTTGGAAATTGAGAAAGCCTCCACGTCAACCATTTGAAACTATCTCCAGCTTCACTAGGTTTTGTTATAAACAAAATCTCTCGCCTCATTCTTGCATATTGCATTATAACATCGCTTCATTCTGCAAGGATTGAACACTCGGCCATAGGAGGAAAACCCTCCCATAAATTTGCTTTCCTACCATTCTTAATTTTTGATAAAATATTATATATGATGATTTGCATGCATTCCAAAATGAATCTCCACACTAGTGAACCATCTTTGAAGTTAGCCAATATAAAAATCTAGCTTGAATATTCATTGTGTAAATATTTGTTTTGAATCATCTTATATCAATGTCAATTGAGATCTTTATACATTTTCCATACTAGTTTGGCCCCTAATGCTAGATTTTGATTTCGTATGCTCCTTAATCCAGCTCCACCTTCAATCTTCAAGTCACAAGCTCTATCTTAAAGAGTAAAAAATATTGTTTCACATTTTTAGCACCTTCCCACAAAAAAAAATTAATTGCATCTTCCAAGGTTACAATTATTTTATTGGTCAATTCGAAGAATAACATTACCTAGGTTGGAATAGAAACCAAGACTGATTTAATCATTGTTATTCTACTTGCTAGATTCAACCATTTACATTTCCACTAGGAGGCTTTGTTCCTACATAGAGATTACTTCCTCACATATTTTTGAATCTCCACTACCAATGAAGAGTGGAGCACCAATGAACTCAAAAGGTAACTTTGACATGCACGAAAGATCATATATTGTGCAAATATGTTTTGTATCACTTTCTTTATGTTGAAAAAGCAAATGAGGAACTTTTCCTTGTTAAAAAATTTTACTAAATACCTAGAGTACTCATCAAGAGCCTCTTTTATAGTTGTAGATTCTTTCATTGTAGGCTCGACTAGAAGCATTGTATCATTGCCGAACTGAATGTATAAGATTCTCAAAATTTTCAACCACCTAAACACACATCCAACTCCAATCAATGCCAAAGTTTGAAAGAGAAACCCATAGCCTTAGCCATTATGACAAAAAGTAAAGGGGACAAAGCATCCCCTTGATGCAATCCATTGAATGTCTCAAATAAGATGTATAAAGGTCCATTGATAACCTTTGAAAATATTATAAAATAAATGCATTTGTATATCAATTGAAGCCAACCCTCATTAAAATTGAATCTCATGATGATAGACAACAGAATCCACTTCACTCTGTTGTAAGTTTCGCTTACATCTTATTTAATCAACATGATATTTTCTCTTAGACACAATTGAATGGGTAGACTCGTTGGTTATGATCACACTGTCAGTAATTTTCCTCTGTGGCACAAAGTCATTCTACTCTTCAAATATCACTTGTGGTTATAGTATCCTTGAGTCTGTTAGCAAGCAGCTTTACCAAAATTTTATAAATTGTGTTGCATAAAGAAATAAAGCAATAATCTATAAAAGTACCATAGGGCTCTTTTTCTAGTGTAAGAGAAATGACAACATTATTTATACCTTTCACGGATTTATTTTTCTTCCTTATATCTTCTATCCACTCCCATATATCCCTTTTTAAAAAATTGCCAACATTTTGAAAAACTAAAGTCATGATTCCACAAAGTCTTGGGTACTTTTATGGAGCAAATTGAAACATTGTCATCTTAACTTCTGCTATAGTTATTGGGGCCAATGACATATTATTATCCGTACCATTTATACAATTGTGGATGCAGTTCAAATAGTAATCTAGAACCATGTCATCAAAATATGTTGTTAACACAATATGTTAACATGTGTGTTAGTCTATTGTATTTGTTTGCAAATTACTAACACACGTTAACACAATAGACTAACACACATGTTAACATATTGTGTTAACAACATATTTTGTGTACTAAGGTGCAAATTTCCTGCCCCATAGACAGTGTCGTCATCAACACCCCATATGAAACTAGCAACGACCTAAAACAATTTACTAGTTTACCCTTGACTTCTGATTTTCCCTTTACAATTACTCCATTACCTTTATCTACTGAATCGATTCTTGTTTAGCTTCTCTTGGCTTTTGCTGATAGACAGAAATTTTTTTTGTTAGAATGTAAGAACCCTGTTAGGTTCTAACTTTGATCAATTCTGCTGGAACCGGTTTTTATTTTGAAGTTTGTATTCTTTGTAATTTCAGAATGTATGTTTCCTTTTGTTTTTTATAATAATATTGGAAAACATATAACAATGCTTGAAATGACAAAATAATAATGCCAACTCGCAAAGAATAACCTTATTTATTAATTTATGTATGCAAACATTTACAAATAATAAATTGAATGCATCAACATGGATTGCTGATAAATCAAGAAACCTGGAACTGCTTGCAATGGCATTGAATGTTCCTATGAGTGATCGCAACCTTTTGGAAATTGTAGATTTCTTAACGTGGATGCTGGATCAAAAACGTTGGCACCTTTGAATGGAATCAGTAACATCCCATCGCAACATCCACATATCATGCATTCTGCAATTAATAAGCGACCTCCATTCTTGCAATCTAGATCTGATATGAAATGTTGGATCTACTTACAATTTGGTTACCAAATTAAGCACAATCTACCTCTGCATGAGATTAATGCTAGCACAATTAACTAGCAAGAACAACCAATTCAAAGTGCGAAATACTAAAAAGAATTTTCAATTCTTCCTACTCCCAATACTAAATTCACAAATGTCCAATACACGATAGATGAAAGAATTTTCAATTCTTCCTGCTCTCAATACTAAATTCACTAATGTCCAATACACAATAGATGATTTGAATTTATCATTCAAGGAATCTATAATTCCTTATTACAATTTGATCTAAAGCTTCTCCTTCACATTTCACATGATTTCAAGTTCTATTTGTTTTTAATGCACATTCCCTCCAAACATAAGCACCAAGTTACTTTATAATTAAATAAACATTTAATGCACTTGAGCACACTTAATAATATAAATTTTATAGTTAATCATTAATTAAATGGAATTTAATTAATGATTATAAATTATTTTAATAGTGTATTGTAACTTTTAACAGGGTTGGCTCTTCATCGATCTCATTTCAAAAGGGTGAAAATATTTTGAGTTACCGGTCCCAAGTGATTTTTTCCATATTAGGTTTTCACGCTAAAATCTATGTGTCAACTGTGTATATGTTTCATCGCATTGATATTTTTCTTTACACATTATTGAAACTGGATTGGTCGGTTAACTCTAAGTTTATTTGTTGCTACTCGGTAAAGTCTAAAAAAGATAAACAATATATCTTATCGAGCAGTTTATATTTGTTAGAATTATTTATGGTATACATCTTGATGATTGGGGACTGTAAGATAACTGAGGGTATTATATTTGAGATATAAGTTTTTGGTTGGATCGTTTGGAATTGTTTTTAAGACCACTGATTCACCCCCTCCCCCCTCTCCGTGTTATTCTAACATGTTAGATAACCATTGAGCCAATTACAACCGCTTTTCACATCGCAAAGTCAGATCTGAAGTCAGCGCCAAAAGTAAGATAAAGATAAAGCAATTCAAGATAGATCTGACGGTGGGTGTCATGCCTCAAATGCCAAGATCAAGGAAGTTAATGTTCAAGGCATCGTGCCTGCGTGCCACGTGGCAGATCTAATCTTGAGCTCGCGGGTGACTTAAGTCAGATCTACGGTCCTGTTTTAAAGTTGATAAAGATTCAAACCTAGGTAGTTGATTGGGTATTTCCGCACCACCTATGACCATTTGCATTTAAATTCAAATATTCAAATTGTATCTCAGGGTTTCATGGCAGTGACGATGTGTTCCAAATTGCAGAGAAGGTAAATGGATCGAGTTGATCTATCTGCTCAAATTTATGGCAATGAGAGATATCTTCGAGGCTAATCTGAATATCTGAGATATTTCCTGAGTGCATTAATGGACAACTTGACTCTTTTTAGGGTTCCTAATTGTTTAATGGATATCTATTGTAACCCTAATTCTTCCCTGTTCTGATTGGATGGATTGACTCCCAAGCCTGTGTGCTAGGGGAGGTTGTATATAAGTGCTTTTTAGAGGCTTTTGTAGCTAGTTTTTCTGCGCTTATGCAAATATTTCTGTGACATTCTCTTTGCCCTCAGGTTTTTCATGTGTTTGTAACTTCTCATTGAGATTCAGATTATGCAAAGACTCTTTGCGACATAATCTATGTCCCTGGGTTTTCTTGTCTATATTTCTCTTATTGAAGCATAATATAGTGGCTAATATTAGAGAAATATTGTAGTTCTTAAGCCCTCTTTTTTTTGCATCTCTGTGCACTATTGTCGATGATTGATATAGATGATCTTGCAGATTTTGTTCATCCCCTATCATTTTATCTCATTTATGTGCCTATTTGCTGCAGTGGACATTTGTTTGCAGGTCATAGTACCTGTATATTTCATGAAAAGATTATTTTTTGTGAAATCTCTTATTTCCCTAAATATTCTCTTTTCATCTCAGACCTCTCTATGAAACACTTTTTGCAAGCCTATTCAAGGAGTTGTGTTTTTTTTTATTCAGAGATTTCATGCTAATGCTTAGTCATTTTGTTATGATTCATGCCATTTCCGGTGTATCACCTTTTAGATTAATTTTTTATTTATTGTATTTCAGTTCTCCTTCTGTCCATTTTCCTCCCAAGTTTACTTTTCAAGTTTAAAGAGCAAAATAAGTGATTATCCAAGAGGTACCGGCCTAGAATCCAGAGATTTCACTTTAGTTATCAAAGGTCCCACAACTTGAAATTGATTCTATGTTATACCAGATCATTAGACTTACGAGTTTAATAGGGTGCAAATTTGGTGTATAACAGTTCTGACACGCCCGACGGGACCCGAAAGAAGTTCATTTTTTAAAGCTATGTTATCTTTGATATGTTGATAACATAATACAAACCTAAATGTGGTCATTATCTTGCATATATGGTGACTCTGGAAGGTCTATTGGTTTCAAAGATCAAGTGTTGGTATGTTTCAAATCTTTTATATTCAAGATTCTAGCTAATTGCATGAGTAGAGATGTCAAGTTATTATGGACAGTCAGGTTACTCGCCATCATATCATAAAAATATTGGTTAATGGGCTAATCAGCAACCATATGAGAACCATCCAAAAGTGGTTTTTAGTCCAAGCTACCATATCATAGCAAGTTGTCAATATGTTCAAAATGCCCCAATCAATATGTCCATGCACAATCTTATGAGTATGATATCCAATGTCCAGCATCATGGGCACAAAAGAAACAACAAGAGAGTCAAGAGAAACAAGTTCATCATGCTTACCACCTGCCCCCTGCTCAACCTAATTGGCAACATATTCAGAATTATAACCAGTCCCAAGGAGACTATTTCATGTCTAATCAGCATGAAGATATTTCCAATCATCCTCAGAGCTCGGACTTTGTTGGAATGAATGAGGAGTGTGAAAGGACAAAAAATATGTTGCTTGACTTGATTAAGAAAGTGTCTGGGATCAAGGGAAACAAGACATGGAAGCTCAAAGTTATGAGAAGGAGTAATTTTCCAACCAAGTGGCAGAGACTCTAGGTGATGAGAAACAAAGGAACCAATGGGAAGAGGAGCTTAATCGCCAAATTGTTGTTAGGGAAGCAGAGCTAAGAGCACAAATTGCTGAACAAAAGGGTATTAAATGTAAGGTTCCAAGCTTCAGGCCTTTAGGGCAAGGTGAGTCTCCTAAATCTCATGAGTTTAGAATTCCAAGTTGGAGTACTCCCATGTTTCAAGAGCCTAAAAATGAAGAACCTATAGAGAATTCATTTCCAAGTTTTAGTGACATCCTTCTAACACATGAAACCATTATAGAACAATTGCAGCCTTGCTTTGATCAACAAAATCCTGAGGATTATGTTGGGAAAGAGTCGGTTGCAAGTGAGCAACACAAAAAAGATAGGGTCTTCAATTTCCCAAGCTTTAAAAAGAGTCTTCCCCCTAAGACTACCTTTCAACACTCTAGATTTGAAATCCCAAGCTTCAAGCATCATCGCCCTTTGCAAAGCACTATACTTGCGATCTAGTCCACCACTCTGCAAGAGCAGTCTGTTCAAGATAATTTTTTATCCCAAGAGACCCCTCAGGTCTCTCAAGATAGTGAACTCCCATGGCAACATTCATGGACTCTAATTCTTGGCTGTCAGATGCCAAGTATTTTCAAGGATACTAGTAAAGCATCAGAGCAAGTACTTGTGGTGGATGAGCCTTCATGTGATGAAGAAGAGAGAAAATCATTGTTGGTGTTGTGTGATGACTGTGATAGGTTAGATCAGCAAGGTGAAGCAGTGGAGATTGATACTCAACCTTAACTCTTGGTTAATTTATTTGATGAGCTTCCCTTTTTTGTTGAAAGTAAGGAAGACATGCCATTACCTATGGCTGAAATTCAATTAGGACAGAAGGATCACCATTAGCAAGGGAGTGACAAAGAAGAAGATGTTATGCTTTTGTTTGATGAGTTGCCTAGTTTTGTTGAGTAGGATGAAGAAGACAGGGTCATGACTACATCTACAATTTTTCAATAGATAAAGGGAGTGGACCCTCATGATATGCCAATTCATGAAGCTATAGCTATAAAAGAGGTTTTCCAAGAAAGGAACATGGACAAAAAAATTGAAGAAGATTATTTTTCCAACATCATAGAGGTTTTTTGTGACAAATTAAATGATGAATCCCTATTCCCTAGAGCAGAGGTTCGATGTGATGTGCCGATTAAGGAAATCCTATTCTTGGATTGCTCTATTCCTAAGGATTCTATGCATGGACATGATAGGAAACCAATTGTTCCTAAAGGCCTTCAGAGAGTTGATAGTGTTGATTAGCTCTTAGCATGTTTAACAAAAGATGATAGTCCCCTGACTACGGAAGAGGAGGTAACATGGCTATTCATAATGTAGGAAAACCATGAGGATTCTAAAAAAAACAAAGAAAAATCCAAGTATGTCATCTCAAGAGGCTACCCCATCAGATTCTTGGCCCAAGAGGAGTTTAATGAAACATCCTCGTATGATCTATTTGAGGTGAGTAAGTTTGATCCTATTTTCCAAGAGGCAATTCTATATTTTCTAACATATTTTTATGTGCCTCATTTCTTGTTGGCTATCCTTATGCACTTAATACAAAATATCTTGATAAGAAAGGGTAGTTATTTTAACCATCCGGTGAATGGTTTTGTTTGACCGGTTTTCTATACTTGTTAGTTTAGGTTAGGTTAATTTTTCTTGCTTTCCTCAAAGTGCTTGTGCATAGCAGTTATTTCTTCTTGTATATAGCTCTTTTCTTGTTTGGTTTGTTGTTTCCTCCTCCAGGTTCAGTCCTCTTGCTTCCCAGAGTTTCCTTTTTTCTCCTATACAGACTCCTTGCCCAATCGAATGTCATAAGGCCACTGGTTTTATATGTCTAGCGAGCTAACATCCAACAAAAATACCAAGAATGTTACCCAAAATTTCTCATCATGTCCAATTTTGGCTACAAGAGGAGTAAATGCGGCTCCCACAAGGTAGAGCCCAACTTGTATGGTTTATGTCATGATTCCTGGTCTTTGTCTTGTTCTCTGCATTTCTATTAGGCCTGGTTTTAACCCTTGTTCATGACTTGTTAGGCCCTAAGTGCAAAAAAACCTTAAAGCTCTAGCTCTTTGGTGGCCCATTCTAATTCTTTGTTACTTTTTGTGCCACTTAAGTTTTGAATTTTGTCATGTGCTTTATCGCCTTGTCTCTTATCTCCTAATCTCTTAATACTCGACGGTTAGTCGCTAACATTCAGTGATTTGGCAGCGCAGTCAAGTCTTGGCACTTTTTAGTTATCCTGATCTCGTAATAAAAGGCTTAAGTCATGAAAGATCTCAAGATTACGCATAGATTGTCAATGTAAATTAGATACTATGGATGTCACGCTATCTCCAATTAAACCAAAGTTAAGGCAAAGTATTCAGTGACTTGGAGATACAAAGAGATTCAGTGCCCGAGGTTAAAGATGAGTTAGAGCTAGGTCAGACGAAGGAATAAATCATACGGTCTTCACAAAGCCTTTATCACTAGATCAAACCTGAATATTCTTCAAGGCAATGCGACATTGTGCCACGTGTCTATGGTGGGGTAACCTTTCTGCGAGGTCTCTAGCTAGTTAATTTGTAGTTAAGTTTCAATAAATCATGTAGTTAGTGCTTTCTCTCGATGGCCAAGACGAAGATTATTAATGTTCAAGGCATTACGTTGTTGTGTCACGTGTCTACGGTGGGGCCAGGCTGAAATCAGTGGGAGGTTAAAAGGCAGTTTAGTCAAGATCAATCCAACGGTCGGCGCTATGACTTTAAGTGAAGATGAATGACAGATATTCTTTGAGCCATTGCGTCGTGTCAACGTGTGGCGGGTTGTCAAAACCTGGGCCCGTCTACGGCTTGTTAATATTTGAGAAAGTCATATTTGATCGTGTGGATGGCGCTTTGCCTTACGGTTAAGATGATAGACAGACAACATTGAAGGCATTGCACCAAGGTGACATCTGGCACTGTTGATATCATGGGTCCCAGGTTTAAAAGTAGTAAAGACGTCATAAGTTTATAAACATCTGACGACAAGCGTGAAGGCTTAAAGCAAAGGTAATCATTATATAACCATTGAGCCATTGCGACCGCTTGCCACGTCGCAAAGTTAGATCTGAAGTCAGCGCCAAAGGTAAGATAAAGATAAAGCAAGTCAAGATAGATCTGACGGTAGGTGTTATGCCTCAAAGGCCAACATGAAAGAAGTTAATGTTCAAGGCATCGTGCCTGCGTGCCACATGGTAGACTGATCCTGAGCTTGCAGGTGACTTAAGTCAGATCAACGGTCATTTTTTAAAGTTGATAAAGATTCAAACATGGGTCATTGATTGGGTATTTTTGCACCACCTATGACTGTTTGCGTTTAAATTCAAATATTCAAATCATATCTCGGGGTTTCATGGTGGTGGCGACGTGTTCTAAATTGTAGAGAAGGTAGATGGATCGAGTTGATTTGTCTTCTCAAATTTATGGCGATGAGAGATATCTTTGACGCTAATCTGATTATCTTAGATATTTCCCAAGTGCATTAATGGACAAACTTGACTATTTTTAGGGTTCCTGATTGTTTAATGGATATTTATTGTAACCCTAACTTTACCCTGATCTGATCAGATGGATTGACTCCCGAGCCTATGTGCTAGGGGAGGTTGTATATAAGTTTGTTTTAGAGGCTTTTGTAGCTAGTTTTTCCGAGCTTATGCAAAACCTTTTGTGGCATTCTCTTTGCCCCCAGGTTTTTCATGTATTTGTAATTTCTCATTGAGATTCAGATTATGCAAAGACTCTTTGTTACATATTCTCTGTCCCTAGGTTTTCTTGTCTATATTTCTCTTATTGAAGCATAATATAGTGGCTAATATTAGAGAAATCTTGGAATTCTTAAGCCATATTTCTTTATACATCTCTGTGCACTATTACATGGATGATTGATATAGATGATCTTGTGGAGTTTGTTCATCCCCTATCATTTTGTCTCATTTCTGTGCCTATTTGCTGGAGTGGATGTTTGTTTGCAGGTCATAGTTCGTGTCTATTCCTTGAAAAGGCTATTTTTTGTGAAATCTTTTCTTTCCCTAAACAGTCTCTTTTCATCTCAGACCTCTCTATGAAACATTTTTTGCAAGCCTATTCAGGGAGTTGTGCTTGTTTTGATTCAGAGATTTTATGCTAATGCTTAGTCATTGTGTTATGATTCATGCCATTTCTGGTGTATCACCTTTTAGATTAAGTTTTTCTTTATTGTCTTTTAGTTCTTCTTCTGTCCCTTTTCCTCCCAAGTTTACTTTTCAAGTTTAAAGAGAAAAATAGGTGATTATCCAAGAGGAACCAGCCTAGAATCTTGAGGTTTCACTTCAGTTAGCAATGGTCCCACAACCTAGAAGTGATTCTCATGTTATACCAGATCATTAGAATTACGAGTTTAATAGGGTGCAAATTTGGTGTATAACACAAACATTTACAAATACTAAATTGAATGCTTCAACATGGATTGCTAATAAATTAAGAAACTTGGAACTACTTGCAATGGTGTTGAATGTTCCTATGAGTGATCGCAACCTTTTGGAAATTGTAGATTTCTTAACATGGATGTTGGATCAAAAATGCTGGCACCTTTGAATGGAAAATGGGTCCTCAAATGACACCACAACCCCTGTAAATGCAACATATTGCCTTTAATATTCAAAACACAACTCTATAAACACAAACGATCCTCAATTAATGAAATACAACCACTAAAGAGTACCCAATCGCTCGCTCTTGTGAAAAAATGTAGGTAGATAATAATAATGATGTCCCATTAATTATAGCAGTGACAACCTCTATATCCAATCGTAGCATCCATATATCATACATTCTGCAATTAGTTAGCAACCTCCATTCTTGCAATCTATATCTGATATGAAACGTTGGATCTACTTACAATTTGGTCACCAAATTAAGCATAATTTTAACCTCTGAATGAGATTAATGCCTACATAATTCACTAGTAGAGAACAATCAATTCAAAGTGTAAAAAACTTAGAAGAATTCTCAATTCTTCCGGCTTCCAATTTCTAAAACCCTGGGCACAAAACCCAATACCAAATTCACAAATGTCTAATACACAATAGATGCTTCAAATTTCTCATTGAAGCCATTTATAATTCCTTATTACAATTTGACTTGGAGCTTCTCCTTCACACTTCACATGATTTCAAGTTGTATTTGTTTTTTATGCACATTTGATATTTCCCTCCAAACATAAGCACCAAGTCACTTTATAATTAAATAAACATTTAATGCACTTGAGCACACTTAATAATATAAACTTTATAGTTAATCATTAATTAAATAGAATTTAATTAATGATTATAAATGACTTTAATAGCTCATTAAATTCTTTGAACGACTCGCTCCAAATCAAGGTGCTCATTGCCTGACCTAGACACCAAGGAGCCCTGCCAAAAATAGTACTGGCCATAAATTGACTTACAATAAATAGTTAGTTCCAAACTAAAAGCTTTGTCGATAACCCCACAACTCCATGCCACTACCAACTAATCAAGTGTTTTGCTCAAAATAGAATCTTGACTTTCCCGAAATAGTAACTTACTATAAATAGTAAATGTGCCTATCTAACTCAACGAAGAGAAAACCTAAACATCCCCGACCTCTAGAGCATAAAATAGCCTTTGGTAATGCCAACTAAGACCCTCTATCTATCTTATTAGCTTACGAGGGTCAAATAATAAACTAATCCCACAAACGTCGATGCTCGCAAAAAAGGAGATACAGAGAATCTTCATCCTTAAGCCATGTCTCTTGGGCTTTATCCCCCAATACATTTCCTCCCTCAATAAGATTTAGGGGAAAGAACCCAATAACCGATATACCCCCCAACAGCCATGATAGCGACCCGATAACTGTGATAGGGTTTTGTTATAGAGACCCCCCAATAACCAACTTCAAAATGGTCATTTCCCACATATTCTAATTTCTACTTCAATTAGAAATTGTAAATTATTATTCAAATTTGTACTTCTCAATCCACCGAATGAAATAACAAATTAAAAAAACCAAATTATAATCCAAATTTCTACAAGAGTATAAAAATGCAAATTATTATTCAAATT
This sequence comes from Thuja plicata, assembly GCA_018584345.1. NCBI lineage: Eukaryota > Viridiplantae > Streptophyta > Pinopsida > Cupressales > Cupressaceae > Thuja > Thuja plicata. Next base: position 4,901,498 of record MU224432.1, on the reverse strand, counting down.
ATGCACTTCTTCAATCCACCAAATGAAATACCAAATTTATAAATGTAAATAATAATTTAAATTTGTACAAGAATATAATAATGCAAATTATTATTCAATTTATGCACTTCTTCAATCCACCGATTGAAATACCAAATTATAAATGCAACTTATCATTTAAATTTCTACTTGAATTTAAAAAATGTAGTGAATGCCAAATAGAAAAATGCAACTTGTCAATCAAATTTCTACTTGAATTATGAAAAAAAAAAGGTAAATTAATATTCAAATATGTACTTCTTCCATTCACCGTATGAATGCAAATGTTTGTGCTTTTATGCATGAATTGACCGATGTATTCCCACCACTATTTGAATTACACCAACCACAAATTAAATGGCCAATTTCAAATAAGAGTGAGGAAGTGCACGTAATTCAACATTCCCTATTTGAGAGCTGCATTATTCTCTGCACGCGGAGTTGTTTTATTCTCTGCTCTTTCCAAATTAAGGTTGGTACCAAATATTTCATATTTCTATAAATTATTCTCTGCTCTCTTCTTTTAATTGTTTTATTGTATGTTTGTTTAAAGCTTCTACACATGCTTTGCAATGTCTTTTAAAAGGCTTGACAACATTGTTCATTATAGGCTTATGAATGCTCATTATAAGCTTATGAATTAACATTCATAACCATGTAATAAACTATGGTGAACATTGTTGTTTTAATCATGAGAAGATGTATTTCTTTTTAATACATTGTATTTATAGTTTGAATCATTTGGCTGACATATTTCAAGGGCTTAATCATTTCTCTATTAAATATTTTGAGTGTAATCATTTATGGGTGTCAGAGGGTTTCTGCCTGTTCTCTTCTAATGCGTCTGCATAACTTGTTTTCATGATTTCCTTGCGGTGATTTTCGTAGTTCATTAGAGGCTTATGAATGCTACATTAGCCACTGTAATTATTGCAATATATGTGACAGAAATAGGGAGCATTGTTGATATATATATATATGTTTTTCATGATTTCCTTGTTGTGCACAACTTGTTTTCATGAATGTTTATGGGTGATTATAAAATTATCACTCTAGCACTTTAATTGTTTGTGTCAACATCTTATTATAACATGTCGATGACCCCATTTACCCTCAGCTGACCCCACAAAAAGTCACATTGAAACCACTACTACCCAAGGGGTGCCACGTAACCGACGTTGGGTTACACATTCAGTGCCCATCGATAACCCTAAAATTGTGTCATTTTACCTCCTTGTTTTCTCTCTGCGCCTCTTCTCTGCTTCATGTGATACTCCAATCACAAGTAATAAGTAACCATAGAACCATGTATACTGCGAATAAGTAGTCATGCTGTCATATTGGTATCATTGAACTGTTTGACGCACATAATTGGACTGTATGCATTTTCCTTCATTTCATATATTAAACATTGACTGTATGCATTTCGGTTATATCCATCTCCCACTTTAAACAAAAATTATTATTATATTCCCTTGCACTTCATACTTGCATGTACATACAAGTATTATTGTTATATGTGACATAAACAGGGAACATTGTCGATTTAATCATGAGAAAATGTTATATTATTGTAATATATGTGAAAAAAATAGGGAACATTGTCAATTTAATCATGAGAATATGTTGTATTTTTACAATATATGTGATAAAAATAGGGAACATTGTCAATTTAATCATGAGAAGATGTTGTATTTTTGCCTCTTCTCTACTTCATGTGATGTTGCATTCACAAGTAACAATGATTTCACGAGTTTCTTATTGTTCAATGCATGTGCATAACTAGATAATGATTTCAAGTCTTTTTAAAGACACCATAGTATGCATTTTTGTTGTATCCATCTCCCATTTTAAACAAAAATTGTTACAGTATTCACTTGCACTTCATACTTGCATGTACATGCACACTAACATACATACATACACACTTACATGTGCACATTTATGTATTCATGTGCACGCATACAACATATACATATATATGTGAGTGTACACTTACATTCAGTAAATTTTGCAAACAAAATATTATCGTAACATGTTCTCCTTGTTTTGAATAAGTAAGTCTGGGTACGTTGTCATTAGTTTCACAGCGGAAAAGCATGCCAAGAAAGCGAAAGTCAAGGATAGTGATTAGTGGTAGCACAACTAATTCTATTACTCTAGGTGTGTGTAGTTAACAGAACAAGTGGATGCCTATCAAGAGTTTGTTGCACAACAAGATTATGTTGCGGATCGCACGACAGGAAAGTGAAACACAGGGACGGTTAAGAGGGGTAGAAGAACTATAAGATTTACTCTAGGTGTGCTCTACACAGAACAAGTTGAAGTACATCAGGAATCTGTTAATGTTCCTATTGGCAATGTACAGGTGGATGAAACAATAGGCAATGGAGTGGAGGCTAACACAAGTAATGTTTTACATCCACCCCATTATCAAAGTGGACACAAGAGACCATCAAGGATACTATTACAAGCGTAGAAAATAGTGAGATTTCAATTAGGGGTGCAACAAAGAAGTGGCACATACTTGTTTCTAGCTTACAGGCATGGCTAATGGGAACAACAGTTACCAAACGTAAGGGCCCAAAAACAGTCCTCACTGTTGAAGAGGAGGAAGAAATTGTGGAATGGTGCAATTCCATGGAAGATATGGGGAAAAGGGTGGAGGTTAGGCACTTGCAGTCGACTGTTGCCCAGATTACTGCAGGAAGGGTTACCCCTTTCACAGATGGAATGTCGGACAGATCGTGGTGGCACGGTTTTAGACGCCACCATAAGGACTTGTCAATCAGAATAGTAGACGTTCTAGATACATATAGGGCTATAATGGTTCTCCCTAGTGTCGTAGCATGTTTCTATGACAAATTGGAATACGTATAAAACCTTAACAATTATGGGTTTAGCAGAATTTGGAACTGTGATAAAACTGGTGTGCAAGATGGAAGGAACTGTGATATGCGAGTAATTGCTCATAGGGGAACAAGATTTGTCCCACGTCTAATCTCAAAAAGTAGGGAGTGGATCATTGTCCTTGCCTGTGCGAATTGTCCTTGCCTGTGCAAGCGCTGCTGGTTTGAGTATACCCGAATTTTACTTGTTCAAAGAAAAGAGGCATATTAAAAATTACATTGCCAATTGCGAGCTGGGGGCGTGCATGGTAATACAGGAACACACATGGATGACAAAGGATTTGTTTCTAAATTGGTTGGAACACTTTGCAAGAAACATCCCTGGTGGAGTGTCCCCCTCAAACAGGGTGCTGCTTATATTTGATGGTCACAACAGTCATGTGGTGTTTAATACTTTTAGCAAGAAAGACATCTAGGAATAGACCTCCTCACACTTCCGGCACATACCAGCCATAGGTGTCAACCGTTGGATGTGAGTGTGTTTTCACATTTCAAAACATACTTTAAACAACACAGGAACCTATGGTTGGTCAATAACCCTCAATTAGAAATTGGTCGCGAAGAGTTGGCAACTCTGGCCAGCAAAGCATTCAAGCTGGCATTGACTCCCGCCAAAATAATTAGTGGGTTTTGCAGGACAGTCATATGACCTTTGAACAAGGATGCGTTGGTGCATGATAAGGCCAAGTGAGGGTTTTGTTATAGACGAGGATGAGGCTGCAACATATTCAGATCAGGAACACCATGAAGCCACAGTAGATGTGGATGTAGAGGCAATCGCGGTTCAGGCATTTATGCAATTGAATAGCTACGATGAAGAGAAAATAGATAATTTTTTTGCACGGTATAGTGACTAAAATCAAAGGGCACCACCAAATGCAGTTGGACAAGCGCACCCAGCCAACCAAGAGCACCCACCGAACCATGAGCAGCAAACCAAAAATGGTGGAGAGAGTGTTGCACACGGGTTGAGCTTACCATCTCTAGCTACAGTACCTAATTGGTTACATGAGGCAGCCACTAATATTGGTCAACCAATTAACAGTGTCAAGGAGTATGTTTCCCTCTCACATCCATCACCACCCCATGTTGACCCGGCAGACATGATTCACTACTTCACAAATGAATCAAATTGAGATGAGTTGGATACTCAAAACTATGAGGATGTACTAGAAGCAAGTGACTATGATGGTGACACTGACTTTGTGCCATGTACGACAAATCCCACAAACACTGATCATCCAAATAACATTGCTAACAGATTCCTCATTTTACCAGTGCAAACGATGCAGCAAAGTACACGTGGTGCACGCTCAGGGATGCTTTGTCTAAGTAGAAAGTCACAGGTACTCACATCTGATGACTACATTGGACAAATGGAAGAGAAAGAATAGATTAAGAATTGAATGGAGGAGAATGCACAATGAAAGAAGGACCAAATAAGGGAAAGGAAAGAAGAAAGAGAGACAAACGCAGCAGCAACTGAAATTCTGAGGGCAGAGAGAGTTCAACAGAGATTGAGAGACGCTGCAGAGAAAGAAAAACGGGTAGAGGAGAAGGCACGTCGAAAGGAAGAGTTGAGGAAAGCAAGAGAAGAGAACCAAAACATGCCTAAAATATGTAGAGCCAACAAGGGAAATACATCTGCCTAATGCACAAGCATTACAGTCAGTACTTCTTCTGAAGATACAGTCCTTACACCTGAACCAATCATAATTAGCACTCCTAGTACACCTCTTCCATCTGAACACCCTATACTTCTTGAAATGTACAATGCACTAGCCCCAGTGTTAGCAACCATTAACGCACAGGCATTGCAAGCCCCTCAATCCTCCTCACTGGGGTCAACCAATGGTGACTAGAGAAATGCAATACTAGCCCAACTAGGAAATATAATTAAGAACACACAGACTCATACAACAAATCCTAGCAGTGGAGAGTGTTGGAACTCGAAGCATCAGTCCTATTCCTTTTCCTAGTTTTATTCAAAACTAATGGAGCTCATTCTGGATGTGGCTGCCCTGTGCCTCTGTTAGATTTAAATGCAATCAAGTACAATGGGTGTGGCAGCCATTTTTTGGGGTCTGATATCGAATGTAATTTTTTGCGAAGTTATGGGTTTAATCTTTTGAAGCAGTGAATGACAAATAGAAATACATACAGTCAATGTTCAGTGGAATGAAATGTGCAATGTGTAATGCATGCAGTCATTGTTGTCTATTGAATGCATGACTACTTATTCACAGTATACATTACAACCCAAGACAATGATAAACCAGTTATGCACACGCATTGAACAATACTTTGAATAAGTTGTCATATGTAAAATGTACCAATACATATGACAACATGACTACCAATTCAATTACTATAATGAACGTACCAATTCAGCACAAGACAATGATAGACTACAACATGAAACAATTAAGTAATTGAATTGTTACAAGTACCCTAAATTTTAACATGAAACTAAATTAAGTAATGAACCTTCAAATAGAGTCAAATGTCTAAGTATAACCTGAATCTAAATCATCAAATGAACACAACTTCATAATGTATACATTCAATTATGTTGGCAACTACCAATTCAATTACTATAATGAACCTAGTAATTCAGCAAAAGACAACGATAAACTACAACATGAAACAATATTATTAAGTAATTGAATTACTAAAATGAGTGTAAATTTTAACATGAAACTAAATTAAGTAATGAACCTTTAAATGTCTAAATGTGAAAAAGAAAAAGCAATAAACAATCAAATAAAGAAAAGAAAACAAGCACTCCACGGTTTCATAGCCTTAATAAAGTCAAAAAGACTTTACCTATTTGCAGTCGTTTCGATGATCTAGCTCTTCACTTGTCAACCAAGGATACGTGGAAAGGTCGAATTAATAATACATGTATATGATAACAGGAAAGAAAACTATATAATGTCGTAAAATTAATTGTTCCTGATTAAAATTTGTGTGTTGATAAACACATTTTAATAACAATTAAGTGAGAGTGTTGTCAAACTCTACTATGTGACCTTCATCCATCACCCGATGCTGCCCAAGTCTTCTCCTAGTAGCAGACCTGCAAAAATTTGTAACAACTAGTGGAGGTAACTTATTCACGAAATTTATCATTCAATTAATGCATGCACAACATAGAAAACCTAATTAAAGTCCTACATAATTAAATCAAATATTTGCATTGTCAAGTTTGATCAACACTATCCCATCAAACATCACATGATTAAACATCACATATACTGAAATTTGTAAAATTATTGCTATATA
>MU224432.1:4845402-4895114 GCA_018584345.1 Thuja plicata | reverse complement strand
TATATATATATATAACATTGTTAAATTAGTGCAAAATATGTCACAGAAATAGTGAACATTGTTACATAGACATACACATTGCCAAAATTTGCCCAAACGGTGTATCCATCCACATACTGCAAACAGTAGCACAGATATGGTGCCTCTTTCAAACAAACTACACCAAGAAGAACATATGGTGTTGGAAGGGCCAACAATGTGTCTGCGTGCACCTCTAAATATGTGACACACAATTGGTCCTTCCAACACCTATGCCCCTATTGATGAGTGGAAGGCGTGAATAGAGCAACATACAATACAACAACTATAAGAAGAGAGCATCAATGAAGGTTGTCAATAGACAAGCAAAATAGTAAAAAGAGTTCAAGTAAATTTGCATTGAGAATTACAGACACTTCCTCACAATTATACGAAATTGGTCATTTAATTTGTGGTTGTTGTATTTGAAATTCAAATAGTGGTGGGAATGCATCGGTCATTTCATGCATAAAAGCACAAGCATTTGCATTCATAGAGTGGATTGAATAAGTACATATTTGAATACAGGAACTTGCATTTTTAAATTCAAGTATAGGACCATAGTTCACTATAGGATCATGAATGCTACAATATCCACTATTAATACACTGTAGCAAAAGGAGTAATGCAAAATAATTTCACTGCATAATGTAGCATCCATAAGCCTTAATGAACTATGGTGTCTTTAAAAAGACTTGAAATCATTATCCAGTTATGCACACACATTGAACAATAACCAACTCGTGTAATCATTGCTACTTGTGATTGCAGCATCACATGGAGCAAAGAAGAGACAATAATACAACATATTCTCATGATTAATTTGACAATGTTCCCTATTTCTGTCACATATAACAATAATACTTGTATGTACATGCAAGTATGAAGTGCAATGGAATACAATAACAATTTTTGTTTAAAGTAGGAGATGGATATAACAGAAATGCATACGGACAGTCCAATTATGTGCGTCAAACAGTTCAATGATACCAATATGAAAGCATGACTACTTACTCATAGTATACATGGTTCTATGGTTCCCTGTAGATAGTTATTGGGCTAGGATATTGCTGTCGTGAAAACCAGCTATGCACACACATTGAACAATAAGCAACTTGTGAAATCATTGTTACTTGTGATTGGAGCATCACATGAAGCAAAGAAGAGGCGTGAAGAGAAAACAATGAGGCAAAATGGCACGGTTTTAGGGTTATCAGGGTTATCAATGGGAACTGAATGGGTAACCCAACGTCGGTTACATGGCACCGCTTAGATAGCAGTGGTTTCAATGTGATTTGTTGTGGGGTCAGCAGAGGGTAAATGGAGTCATCAGCAGGTTGTAATAAGATGTTGACACAAACAATTTAAGTGCTAGAGTGAGAATTTTATAATCACACACACACACATACGTGTGTGTGTGTGTATATATATATATATATATATATATATATACACACACACACACACACATACGTGTATGTGTATGTATATATATATATACATACGTCAATATATAAATATACATGTATGAAAAATAAATAGAACATCTTATCATGATTAAAAGGTTACATTCAAATATTGTGACCATGTATGCACAGTTACATTAAAGCCGATCATTTCGCATTCAAATACACCTGCCCCACATATGATTAAAAGGTTTCATTCAAATGTTGTGGCCATGTGTGCACAGTTACATTAAAGCTTATCATTTTGCATTCAAATACACCTGCCCCACATATGAGAGGATATTGTCAAAAATTGAAGGATGAAATAAGTTTGTTCAAGGAATTGATCTAAAGATGACCTAGTTTATTGACAAAAATGCCAACTCCAAAGAAGTAGTCCATCATAACTTCCTATCGTCATAAGTGAAAAAATCTTCATTGTGACCATGGAAGGTACTCATAGAAGCGTAGTTATTATTAGCACAAGATAGCTTGAAGACCTCCCACGCCTCCACCATTTTATTTTGAAAGTCAGCTCTATTATAAAAAATTGAGCCAAGCCTGCTATAGATAATGTTTGGATTGATCGTCTAATTCCCTTGCGCAACTTTCTTCGAATTGTGGGAAACAACCACATGCTTAACCACCTTCAAGACCCATTAAAATCGACCGGTAACTTCAAAGAGAGTAGAAAATACTAGTTTATAGATCACCCCATCGTGTACATACGAGCCATCAGTAATATGTTTCAGAAGGTAGAGAATAGCATGTTTGATGTTATCATCACGCACGTTAAATAATCTGGAGCACTATTCTTCCAAGGACTCCAAATGACAACATTCAATACCGAATGTGCTATCCATTGAGAAGACCTAAAACAAAGTAACAATAATGAAATTAATGAATATGCCAACACAATGATGCACACACACACACACACACACACACACACACACACACACACACACACGTGTATGAAAAAGAAATAGAACATCTTATCATGATTAAATTGACAATGTTCCCTATTTCTGCCACATTTAATGCAATAATTAGGCTAGAAGAGAAGAGACAAAAACCCTCGACACCAAGAAATGATTATACCCGAAATATTTTATAGAGAAATGATTAAGCCCTAGAAATAAGTCGCCAAATGATTCAAACTACAAATACACTACTAAAAAGAAATACAACATCTTCTCATGATTAAATCGACAGTGTTCCCTATTTATGTGACATATATGCAATAATACAACATCTCTTGATTAAAATGACAATGTTCCCTATTTCTGTCACATATATTGCAATAATTACAGTGGATAATGTAGCATTCATAAGCCTCTAATGAACTATAGAAATCACCGCAAGGAAATCACGAAAACAAGCTATGCATCGCAATGAAATCATGAAAATAAGTTATGCACACGCATTAGAGGAGAACAGACAGAAACCCTTGACACCCAGAAATGAGTATACTCGAAATATTTAACAAAGAAATGACTAAGCCCTATAGATAAGTCACCCAAATGATTCAAACTACAAATACAATGTTATAAAGAAATATAACACCTTCTCATGATTAAATCGACAATGTTCCCTATTTCTATCACATATATTGCAATAATTAACATAAGTCCTTGACACCCAGAAATGATTATACTCAAAATATTTAACAGAGAAATGATTAAGCCCTAGAAATAAGTCAGCCAAATGATTCAAACTACAAATACACTGTATTAAAAAGAAATACAACATCTTCTCATGATTAATTCGACATTGTTCCCTATTTTTGTGACATATTTCAATAATACATCTTCTCATGATTAAAACGACAATGTTCCCTATTTCTGTCACATATATTGCAATAATCACAATGGATAATGTAGCATTTATAAGCCTCTAATGAACTACGAAAATCACCGCAAGGAAATCAGGAAAACAAGTTATGCATCACAAGGAAATCATGAAAACAAGTTACGCACACGCATTATAAGAGAACAAACAAAAACCCTCAACACCCAGAAATGATTAAACTTGAAATATTTAACAGATAAATGATTAAGCCCTAGAAATAAGTCAGCCAAATGATTCAAACTACAAATACACTATATTAAAAAGAAATATAACATCTTTTCATGATTAAATTGACAATGTTCCCTAATTTTGTCACATATATTGCAATAATTACATGAAAGCAAGTTATGCACATGCAGTAGAAGAGAACAAACAGAAAACAAGTTATGCAACGCAAGGAAACCACGAGAACAAGTTATGCAATGCAAGGAATTCATGAAAACCAGTTATGCACACGCATTGAACAATAAACCACTAGTGAAATCATTGTAACTTGAGATTGGAGCATCACCTGAAGCAGAGAAGACACGCAGAGATGGACCGCCGTGAGCTGAGAGGAGGCGCGAAGAGAAAACAAGGCGGCCAAATGGCGGAACCAACTTCTACTGTGCACGATTTTAGGGTTATCGATAGGCAGTTAATGGATAACCCAACGCCGGTTACGTGGCACCACTTGGATAGCAGTGGTGTCAATGTGATTTGTTATGGGGTCATCGGCAAGTTATAATAACATGTTGACACAAACAATTAAAGTGTTAGAGTGATTAAATGGAGTCATCGGTAGGTTATAATAACATGTTGACACAAACAATTAAAGTGTTGGAGTGATTATTTTATAATCACCCCTAAACAGACCAATGTCAAAAACATATTGGTCATGGGTGCAATAGCGATCGGTTATTGGGTCTAAACCGATTATGTTTTGAACATTTTATTGTCGCCTATTGGGGGGGGTTGGGGGCGGGTACCGGGCGCCACTTCTGAAATGACACTTTTTGACCAGTTTGCACTCAATGATCTCTACAGAGAGATCGACGAATACCCAAAAGCCGAAACCTTAGCTTTAAGCTCTTGTCTCACCTACGGAGACACACCAAAAAAATTGAGGAAATCCGCTTTACAGTTTAAGAGTTCTAGGTGCACGAAGTTAGCCTAGGCAACTACTAGGTCCTTTCCCCTATGTGCTCCTTTAATTATTTTTCTAATTCGAAGTCTGCCAAGAACATCCCATTCAAAATGATTTTTTCATTAAGGTTGGCCAATTCTACGTCGTCTCCTTTTTCTTTCAAAATATCTATAAATTTGACTCTATTCCATTCTTTAAGTTTGATCTTAATAAATTGCAGCCATTTAAAAAAAGCAACTGTATATTATGGTTTGGAGCATCTTTACACCATTTCTTTGTTAGTTTAATCATATCTAGATCACAAAGCCACATACATTCAAACTTGAAGTAAACTTTTGTTGGGCTATTGGACGGAGAAAAAGCTAATGCAACAAGAAAAGCGATCTGATGCAAAGTTTGGTAAAATGATAGATTCAAAAACAAACCCATCCTACAGCCAATTATGAGAAAGGAGAAATTGGTTGAGCTTTTCTGAGATAGATCTCAGCTTTTTGCAAGCTCCAGCATGAATCATGCGTAATGAAAAAATCACTTATATCGCAGTTTTATTAGTAATTGGGAAGTATTTCTCCAATTTTATCTGGAAATAGAAATTTTAAAGAAAGAAACATTTGTTTGTTTAAACTTTATATATTTAGTTTATTAAAAAAAATCTCTACTGTATGAATGATTTAGCGTTTTTTAAATTTCCCAATTAATTGAAAAAAAAACCTGCTGTGCTTGATCCCCAGATAGAATTTGTCTATAAGGGATTTATTGTGCAGGATTGAATTGAAATTAAATAGAGATCAATTGTGTCTAGAAATATAGATTTTACGAATGTCTCTTTCAGTATGCACACCAGCTGCTGTTAAACATTGTCGTCTCACAAACAAGTTGGTGATTAAAAGTAATGATACGATTACATCAATTGCCCAATTATTATTATTCATCCCCAGAGTCTGTTTTTGAGATATTTTTACATTAGCATTATATGCATTTGCCGAAGTAATGATACCAACCAACGTGAATACCTTGCAAAGTATTCTCACAGCATAATATCTGCTGCCTCAAATTAATGGATCGGAAAGTTTAACTTTCGTAGCTGAATAACACAACTGGCCCGCTTAGGGATCAATACAATAGAAATTAAGCACACAATAAACAATTGTGAAACTATGAGATTTACTTCAGTCATTATTTTCAATGGGATTCATTAATGCTAAGCTGCTCAGATGGGAAATCATTAATGAAGTGTAAAACTTTTATAATGGCATTAGTAGCTGGTTACAAACACCCTAAAATAATTTCAAGAAAAAATTGGCCCTCACTTGTCTACATTTGTTGTTGGACCCCTGGATATTTATATGGTACATCTTCACGGGAATGGAAAAATCAAGAAATAAATAAATAAAAGCTATTTAATACATATAGACACAGAAATGATTCTTTTCAAGATATTGGGTACAATCTGAATACCCATGAATTACAGGCAATCATCACAGAGAACCAAAACCTCTCATACAGCATTGAGATTTGCCCACTTCCCAAGATCGGAAGGTTGAGCATAATAATATATTTTGATTTTGTTTGCTAAAGAGAGACCGGATGCCAATGGGGGATAGCTAACAATATTCTCATCTTGTTCTGTCACCTCATCGTAAAAAGCTGTAACATCACCTAACAATTCAAATGTTATTCTTCGAGCTTGTATTGGTGTTGGAAAATCAAAATAGAGTGGCGTCCCTAGTCGAGCTTCAGGCAGCCTATATTCCCCAACAGGAACTACAGCATTTGATTCCTGTAAAACCTCAAATCAGTCATTACATGAATCAGCCTCACTAAAGCAAACTACACCTCCATATAACGAAGCAAACATTTAGATGTTCATACAAAGTGTGTTTTGAAACTCTAAAAACAGTAAAATCCTATGTGACACAAGAGATAGTTATTGAACCAACTAAATTCTGCTTGAGCAAGTATAGTGCAGCATAAGAATGGTATAATTTCTCTGTCTATTAATTTCGTAAGGCAATCATTTGTTCTCATGCCGAAGCTTGCAATGTAATATAATCATTTTTAATCAAACTCAAAAGACAACCTACGATTTTTTAAAAAGATTAACACAAATAGAATTTTATGTACCCACCTCGAAGACACGGTAATAAAGGATTTCTATAATGATCTATTAAAACCTAAAGTGCTGTGCAACTTGTGAGTAAATGCAAGGTCAAAATGGCCAAAAGGGTGTGAATACCATGTCAATATCAGTCAAGTAATCATAATGCGTGCAAATATGATAACCAGGAAAGCATAAAACATAAAATGTGATGCAAATTTTCTCTTGCTTTGGGTGAGGATAGGAGTTGAACAAGGAAAAACAACTACCACTCCACATAATGTCTCCCAACCCTAAAATAATGAAGTCCAATGCTTTCTGTTTTCTTATATATTGCTAAGCTTGTGATGCATACAAGGATAGAGTCTCGAAGTAGTCTTACAATGTCCACTCCAATCGTGATATCATTCAAAATACTCAAAGTCAAAACATAAATCTCACATTAAAGAACTCCATGACTTGACCCCATTACAAGTTTTCAAATCAAGTGATCACAATTAGTGCCTTCTAGGGTCAACTCTATTGTCAGACTGGCTATCACCAGAGACCTTAAATAATGATTTCACTTGTATCCAGAATTATTAGATAAAAAGAATGCCAAGTTCTGAATGAAGAACCACTCAAAATCTCTTCATATGGGAGCCCCAAGCCTCATATTTGTTGCTGCAACAACTGTGAAGGTGGCACAGACTAGTGCAATGGGGAAGAGAAGTTAACATGTTTGGGTCTTGTGTGAAAAGAATATAAAATGATCGCTAGCAGTCATATGTGCATCCTTAATAAAAGATAATCAACATTTGATTCTGAAATAAATAATGTAACTAAAAAATATATTTTTGTACCCACCTGTTGTGCCATCTAAATGCTATTTATTCAGCTTCAAATCGAAGTTAGTATGAACAAGCTCTACATTTACCAGAAAAAAACTTATCCAATGTGAGAGACACAGTTCATATAATGGTGTTTCCTAGCGTATTCCAAGTTCCAACGTCAAGTTCAGGACCTAAATTTCCTTTCAGCATATGAAAAACACAAAGAAATGTAGGACATAAACATGACTCTGTTCTAAGTGAAGATTTTAAGAGGCAACAGCTCTACAATAAAAAAATATGAAGTTCCACAGATAAAGAATAATGATCACGGGTAATTTTTCATTGAATAGAGAAGAATAGATTCAAACAAAATTTAATGCTCCAGTGTTGAGAGGAGATTGCGAAAAAATATTTTCAGTAGAATGTATATAAATAAATTATAAATTATAATTAAAGGCCAATAGCAACATGATCTGACAATGAGAAGATGGGGAACACAAAATGAATTTGACAATACCAATATTTAATAGAATCAATTACCTCTTGTGAACATGCAATACATTGCAAAGGCCACCCTGGAAGTGATTACAAGGTCAGATGTAAAAAAGTTGTAGGTGGCAAAAATGGAACTTGGGTTTCTCCATGCTGATTAACAAGACTTATGTATGCATTTAGACTACATAATGGAGAATTGATATGAATATGATAATATCTGAATAAGAAGGCTTTAATGAATTATAGCTTTGATTGAGGTGTCACCAGACAGTTTCAGCTCAAAGATGCTGGGTTCTCCCTGAGTCCCTTGCATACATTTCAAACTTCTGTTGAATAACCTTTGCTTGCATAATCATATTTCTACTTAAGTATGCTTGTTGTTTGTAGCTTTATATCCATGTCCTGTTTCTACTGCAGTATGTTTGTTGTTTGTAGCTTTAATATTCATGTCCTGTTTCTACTGCAGTATGTTTGTTGTTTGTTGTTTGTAGCTTTATATCCATGTCCTGAACTATTTTTCAGTTGTTGAAAGGACACCTGGACTTGGGGTATGCTAGTGTTTGCAAACCCAACATTTTAGCTCTGGGTGTAAGTTAAGTTTATATCTGTTTATTGGAGCAACAATTTTGCCACCCCAACGAGTAGTTCCTCGGCAAGAAGCAGAAAATAGACACCGTGTTAAAGCAGAACTAAAGATCTTAGAAGATGAGCTCACTTGTGGCAAAAGCATCACCCTGAAAGATATTTATGTTAGTCAAATCACAATTTCTGAAGCTCATGTTCATACATTTCCCATACAATCAGCGCAATGAGAAGGATCAGAAGAGGGACAGACAATTCACAGGTTGAGGCAACTTCACCTGCCAAGAAGAATTTGAAGTTGATTGTCTGCACCATGCAAAGGGAGAAACCTTACCTCACTTGGCATATTGCTGATCAAAAACCAATATGAAGGCAGAAAATGAAGCCAAAATCAAGTTTTGAGGCAACAGGTTCAAAAACTCAACTACTCACTGCCTGAATCGATGATATTTAGAAGGCCAATAGTAGAACAGATGCAAGACCAGGTTTGATTATTTCTCCAGCAGCTTTCCAGCATACAATATTAAATGATATGACCAATTTAAATAAGAGAAGGTTAAGACATGGGAACTAGTCAAAACTGAAGTAAGCAAGGAATTCAAATGCCGACACATTCATGTCCAAGATATATATATAAGTTGGCTTACCATGAAAGGAATGCTGAAGCCAGTCAAAGCTGGAAATATCAATTCATATTGAACTGGAAAAGCACTACTTTGGAAATGGTCGAAGATATATAATTAAGGAAACTGCAGGCCAACCATCAGATGCTCCATGTAATTTGTGATTTTGTAATTTTCATTTAAATTATAAATTGTATTTAAAAACATCGTGAGACAATAAATATTGATATGTTCAAATGTATTTAATATCATGTTAAAAAATTAATTAAATTGACATATTTTATAAAAATTACGAATTCCAAGTTCTAACTGTGAACTCTATATTTTAAAATTTATTGGAAATCTATGATTATAATTTTTAGTATTTTAAATGTCAATCTTAAAAAATGATAATTAATTGTTAATATTTCAAATATAAAATGTTATCATACGACTTTTAAAGCACAAAAATTGTAATTTAATGGCTTTCTAAAAATAAACCATTGAGGGATGGAAACATGTGACCCTTGATGGTATCAATCTCAAATGTACCATTATGTCAAAATCCTTTTACTAGAAATTTTACAAGGGTAGGGAACCACTTGGCATTCCAAGGGGTCAAGGAAGTGTTATTGCATGTGGGGCTGTGACTCAAGAGATTAGAGCTACTCTTGAGAAAGACCAATCCTCTTTGATTGTAAAGAAGATGAAATTGAAATAAATGAAATAAAGAATCGAAGAGGACGTGTCTAGATAAACTAGATAAACAAAGAATGAAACTTTGAACAGCTTTTGGAAACAAATAGAAAAACATGTATGATGAATTAGTTGATTTGTTTCATTTAAGTGTCATTCCATTCAATGTGGCTAGGAAACCACATTTTCGAAATGTTATTTAGAAAGTTTTAGAGTTTGGAAAAGGGTACGCATCTACCTCTTTAGAGGATTGCAAAACAAATCTTTTGCAAAGGTCAAATGATAGAATGATTGGGAAATTACTAGAGCTGAAAGCCTCTATTAGGGAAACAAGTTGCACTATATTGACCAATGGACGGTCAAATATACATCAAAGGCCATTTATTAAAGCTTGGGTGGCTCGTCCTCAAGGTTTTGTGTTCTTGAAGGTGATTGACACCATGAACCATAAGAAAATTTAGTCCAGTTCTAAAATATTAGAGGAAGCCATTCTTGATGGGTGAAAAATGAGGTTTACGTGGAAACTAATAGAGCAGCAAATTGTGTGGGAGATAGAAAGTTGATAGTCAATAAGAATCCACAAATAGATTGGAGCCCATATGCGATCCATTGTCTAAATTTGTCGTTTCCTGAGTTAGCTAAAATCCCAAGGGTACATGAAACAATTCATAGAGGAAAAGCAATTGCAAATCTTATAAAAAATCATCGTCTCATATTGAACATTTACAGACGGCATGCATGCACATAGGGAGTTGTTAAGGCCTTGTGAAACAAGTTTTATATCATTTTATATCACCTTGAAAAGAGTAGTTGAAGAGAAAGCAGTTCTAAAGCTTTTTTTTTTAAAAAGGTCAAAGACCTGAACTGATATATAAATAAAAGATCAAATTACATAGTGCTGACAGAAGAAGAGGGTCAAGAAATAGCCAAAAGTGGTGGGGAAAGAATTTCAGCCCTCAGACCAGAAAGCTAGATTATACATCCAAATGCAACTAAGAACCAAGAAGTTACACAGAGAAGACCCGATCGAAGAAAAGAAGACAGCCATATCAAAACAAAATATACCCAAAAGATCAACTCAGCCTTCAGCCAATGGACGATTCCTCGGAGCTTGCAATTGAAGAGGGGCAATGGAACAAATTTTGGAACTCATGTGAATCAACCTCAATGTTTTTGATGAGCAAGTGAATAGTATCAAAATGCACAAGAGCAGTAGAGAAAAGAGGCTCATTTAATTATGTTTTGTGAGAGATAAGCCAATGGCAAAAAGCTTCAGGTGCGTCCCCCACCAGTCCATGAACCATTGAGATAAACACCGACTTAGAAACTGATTCATCCAGGAGATTATCCCTAACGATGAAGCCGCAAAAAAAAGAACCTTCAAAAAGATTGAAAGAATCAAGTTTGAAACAAAGCTCAGACCAAGAGTAGGATGGAGGATGAACGTAATTATCCATTAAGAGCTTTGTCATGTTTGAAAACCAAACTAAATCCATGTTATTTGAGGCAAATTTTGCTGCAAGTTCAGCCGGGAGAGCAGAAGAATTGCTCAGAAACCAGTCAAAACCAACAATGACTACAATGGCATCTTCAACTTGTTGACAAGGAATATCGAAGACCCATTAGAAAATCAGAATTTGCACACCTCAGCAAAAAGCCACCTGTCCCTGCACATACTAAAAAAGCATACTAGAAACTAAAAAATCTCTTATTTCTGCATTCGGATGTTCCATGGCGGCTGAGGGAGGTGTAACCTGTGCAACACAGAAAGCCATGAAACAGATCTACACAAGCGAGACAGTCCCAAGTTGGTAAAGGCACACATCTCGAACACCAAGACAGGGGAAAACAAAGAAGAGGGCACATCTCAGACTAGAAGAGGGAGAAAACACTCGATCCCCAACCCCCCAAAAGTATCAAACATGTACCAAGGATAAAACCCTGAGGCGATTCAAGAATCCCATTCTACATATGATAACATTTTTGAGATAGTTATGTTAGCCAAATTATCTGCTGTAATGTTGGCTTCTCGAAAACAATGAATGATTTCAAATTGAGCAAAGTGTTTCAAGTCCTTAGCTTGTTGAAGAAAATAGTTCAATTGCCAATTGCGTGTGAAGGAATTTAAAAGAGCTCTGATGACATTCATAGAATCCCCTTCAACCACTAGATTCCGCACTCCCATCTTAATTGCTAATGAAAGACCAAAGAGCAGGGCAGAAAACTCTGCATTGTTATTGGTGGCATGTTTAATAAAGTGACACAGATTTAATTACTTTCCCCTTATTATTTCTCAAAGCAGCTCCTGCCCCCGAAATACCCTGATTACCTTTCGAAGCACCATCAAAATTTGATTTAATCCATCCCTCTAGAGGTGGCTTCCAATAAATCTTAGATCTATCAATTTTAACCATTGATCTGAATGATCCATTAGGTGGAGGAAGTTTGATGTAAGGCCAAGATTTTAACACAAGCATCCCATGATAAGAAAATCTTCTTCCTACATGAAGATTTAATTGAGAAACTCCTCACCACTTCCAAGATTGAGTGTTCAATTTTGAATAGAATTTGTCTGATTTCAGATTTCTTATCCTTAAAGATTTTGTTCCTCCTTTCAAGCCAAATATTCCAAACTACAATTGACGAAATGACATTCCATAAGCAAGAAAAAGTCGATGAAGAAAATAGACGAGGCCAACTGAGAAGGTGATTCAAAAGTGTGTTCTGAAGGGGACTAATCCAATGAAGCTTGTTTTGAACCCATTTCCAAATGTCTTGAGCAAAATCGAATTGCAAGAAAAAATGATCTGAAGACTCATAAGACTTACCACACAAGACACAAAGGAAAAGTGAAGTGATACCCAGTCTATCTAGTCTCATACCTTTAAGAACTATCTTTTAAAGCCAGCCATAAAAACACCCCAGCTTTAGGTAAGCATTCAGCATCCCAACGAAGGTTAAAAGGCCAATGGAAGGAAGACTTATTCTTCTCCTGCA
This sequence comes from Thuja plicata, assembly GCA_018584345.1. Taxonomy (NCBI): domain Eukaryota; kingdom Viridiplantae; phylum Streptophyta; class Pinopsida; order Cupressales; family Cupressaceae; genus Thuja; species Thuja plicata. The sequence continues at coordinate 4,882,392 of MU224432.1, read as the reverse complement.
AGACCTTATATCCATCTTTAATAGAGTAAACACCTCTATCAGACTTAGTCCAAATTATATAGTCCTTGTTAAAGTAGATCAGATTTGGAAGTAGATAAATTTTAATTTTTCTTTAATGCTGTTGCTCAATATAGTTGGATATATTTGCCAACTTATCTCCAATATTATCGCTGATATGATATGAATGTTCTTAATTCAAATGAATCAGAATTTGTCTGATATATATCAATGTCTTTTGGCTTGCACTAATGATTTCAGTACTTACCAAATGAATTGATATCCACTTAATACATATATCCTTTGAAGAGACATGTCTTCAAAGGGACATGCCTCCACGTGAATCATATTCACGAGGAGTCATGCCTCTTTGAAGAGGCATGCTCCTCTCCAACTGATTGGCTGTATTTAGACAGCAATCTAACAAACATATTAGTTAAGACTAAATTAGTAAATCGATATACATAATCAACGTTAACCATGATTAGAATCTTAGCATAATCGGTCTATGTTGAACCGATTCATAATCAGATCAATAATCGATTTCACTCAATCGATTCAATGCATAATCGATTCGCTTGATAATGAAGTATACATCATTCGATCAATACCATAAGAGATCGATAATTTGCAATGATAAATATTTGATGATCATCTTCAGCATTAACATGATTTATATAATGACCATAATCGTGTGTGTGTGTGTACATATATATATATATATATATATATATATATATGTATGTATAATTATTTATTTATTACAGTGTACCCCGGGGACGCGTCCCCCCCCCCCCAAAAATCCCCAATGTCTCTGAGACATGGACGCACCAGGGGCGAGGGCACGTCGTCCCGGCGTTTCCGGCGGTGCCACCCATCCGCCGTCATTTTGTCGGAGATGCGGGGACATCCTGGCATCCCCGAAGGGGACAGGGGGACGCAAAAGCGTCCCTCGACCCCTCCAAGGGATGCATGGGCATCCCCCATTAAAGCAAAAAAATAAAGTTTTAAAAAAAAATTAAATGTTTCACGGCTCGTTTTTTAACCCTAGGGCATGTGGGCCCCATGTCTTTTGCTAAAATGCTTGAAAACACTATGTGGCTTCATTTGCATTCATTTTTTGGTTTCTTAGTGTTTGCAACAGCAGCAAGAAGAAGAGTGAAGAGCTGATAAAATGGTGCTTGTAAGACTAAAAAGAGTGATTACAAGTCAAAGAGGAGTGACAAGGAGCAAGAAGAAGAGGAGGGAGATTCTTCAACTTGTTCAAAAGATTTTTCAAGCAAAAGGTAGGGTTACTGACATAAAGGGCCTTGGCATTTAGATTTTGTAGCTTGTACTTGTTTTGATATTCATATCATGCTACTCAATGTAATCATCTTTATGATTAGATATTCATGATTTTGATATATCATATCTATTATATAATAGAATTCTTCCATTTGCTGATTCGACTATTTATAATTTTATGGTTCAAACTTCAATGTTCAACCTTCAATGCAATGTTCAAGTATTTACTTTTATACTTTTAGTAATTCTAATTTACTATTTTACATTTACTGACAACTGTTTTACATCTTTATGTCTTATATTTTTATACATCTTTTCATAACTAGCATTTTAAGTACCACATGTATAGTATATACACCACCCCCCGGTCACCCCCCCTCACCCGCCCNTTACTGACAACTGTTTTACATCTTTATGTCTTATATTTTTATACATCTTTTCATAACTAGCATTTTAAGTACCACATGTATAGTATATACACCACCCCCCGGTCACCCCCCCTCACCCGCCGTCCCCAAATTGAGGCTCCTTTGTCCCCCTGCCCAAAAACATGTCCCACCATTCCGACGTTCCCCCGTCCCCTAGCGCGGTGTAACTATGATATTTAATTATATATCCATATATATCATTAAAATATATATATACATGATTATTCATACTCATGTTATGATTAATATGATCAAGGAAAATACATAGATCAGTATATATGAAAAGGATAGATATCAAAAGTTCACTTTGTTGTCGGGTAAACGAGTAGTTAATTAGTTGGTCTGTCCGAAGGAGTTACACAGGTGCGATGGTTCGCCTCGCATCTCTTCGGACACTATGTATGCCTTTCTCTCTCTTCAATAGGCATGTTGGATTAAGGGGAAACACCTTTGTGCTGAATGATGATGAATATATGAATATAATGTTGTTATACTCTTTCTGTTAAGTACTTTACTTCCTGTATGCAAATAGTCTCTGTTACCCCACGAGGGTAAACATTTGGCGTCGTTGCCTTTCAGATCTGGACGAAGGCAAATGGAGTATTGTCCATAAATTGGAATACCGATTGATGATAATACACAAACAGACGAGAATGGTGTGCACGAACTCTTTGAAGGGGAACACCGCCTGACGGAAGACTTCTGAATTACATTCAGTGCGGCCATTGAAACTTTTGCACGGAGAGAGGCGACACATTCCACCATGCCAGAAGACGTTGTTTGGGATGCACTTAACGTGAGCCTGGCTGCTAACCGTCTTCTGCATCAACTTCCCAAGCTTCTGGTGCAAGCGACACTCACACAACAACTCCGCTAGGAAGAGATTGCTCAAGAGGAACGACGACAGGAAATCCTCCGGGAGTACCACGAACGGGAAAACAAAAGACTTCAGGAGGAACGTGATGAGAAACGCCGTCGGGAATAGTCACGTCTGAAGGTGACAGAAGGAAGGACACTGTGAAAAATAAGGATGACAAGATCATTCCATCAAGATATTGTAATAAAACATGAATAAATAAAAGTGTCCTTTTGTTTTTAGAAATTCTATGTTGATTATTGGTGTGAGGAAAAGCATTTATGCCCAACCAGTTGAATAAGAATAGGAATTTAAAGAAGGAACTCAAGGAAGAACAAGCTCTTCGAAAAGCAGTACTCGACAAACAGCAAGCCGAGCGAAGGGAGAGGTTCAGGAGACGTGCCAAAAGACTACCGGAGGGGGTAAGTGAAGGCAACGGTCTAGAGGAACCTAACCAGGAGGACGGCGGAAGTGATAACGAGGATCTGTTAGAAGAAACAACGAGCTTGTTCGGGTCCTTAACTTTGACCCCAAGGACAGAAGCCCAAAGGAAGGTAGAAGAGGAAGCCGAACGGAGGGAGTACACTTGTGCAGTTGCCGCCGAAAGTGTCGAAGTGACAGAAGGACACGCGGATCACACCACTCCGAGTAGTTCGGGAACATCAACTAACCGGGAAAACAATTCCAGAGGACCAACACCGACAGGATCATCTCAGCCTGCTGTACAACCAGTACAACAAACACTTCTGGCGACCCAACCGGCAACGCAATAGGTGGTACATACCACCGTTCCACCCCCAAGGGTGAATATGGCGGCTAACAAGGAGAATTTACCGAAGTTCCATGGCGATGGAAAAGAAGATCCTGTTCGGCATTGCCGCACATGTCAGACAATTTGGTTCCCGAATGGAGTCACTAACCAGGCGGAATGGATGAAACAGTTTCCGGCAACCCTCTAAGGGGTAGCAATCGATTGGCACTCTAACTTAGACAAAATCGGAGTGACCACTTGGGACTTATTCAAGAAGGCATTCGAAAAGGAGTTTAGACTCCTACGAGATGATAGTGAAATCGTCTCTGAAATATATGGAACCAAGCAAGGGAAAAAGGAGACCGTGCGGGCCTACGGCCGCCGACTAAAAGAACTTGTGGGAAAGATGGAGAGTCAGCCAGCCGACGGCTTGAAGAAGAGATGGTTCGTCAAAGGGCTAAAATCAAACCTCCAGAGGAAGATGAAGATAGTTCCTCCCACCTCGTACGACGATGCATATAACCGCGCGATGGACCTGGAAAGTGAACAAAAGACGTCGAAGAAGAAGAAAAACCAGTCCTCTTCGTCGAATGAGGACGACACTCCAAGGGACAATAGTGGCAGTGACGGAAACCAAAGAAAAAAGTCGCCGTACTACAAAAGGATATGGAAAGGATGCTTAGAGAATTCAAAACTATGAAGGGAAGCACCAATCGGAACATATAAGGAGACTTGTGGTGTACCGACTGCAAGGAAGCCGGCCACACGAAGGGCGCATGCCCAAAGAAAATATTCTGCAACATTTGCCATATGGCGTGCCATTCCACAAAGGAATGTCCGTTCAACATGAAGACACGGGGCCACCAGCAAGTCATGTTCATGCAAGAACCGTCAGCCTCAACAGCACCCGGGAACACAGAACACAACATCGTCCGGCGGCTACCGGAATAACCGTCGTGGAAGAAGGGGAAACGGCAATAATAACACCAACAGAGGCCAGAGCCGCATCCAGTACGATGCTAGCAGGAGGCCAATGTCAATGTTGGACATGCAACCAATGGAGGCATTTTGCGAGGGAGTGTCTGAAGGGGGGAAAGCCACAATTCCTTTGCACATGGTGGGGGCCCGGAGACCATGACGACACAAAATGCCCAAAACCCAACGTAAACTTCTTGAATATCGAAGGCAATGAAGGGGAGGTGTTGGCAATCACCCAGGAGCAGGCAAAGAAGGCCACCTACCCACATCCGGAGACTGAGAAGAAAAGAGTATGCGAGGCCAAAGAAGGCATCGAGAGAGGAATGATGGCCGAACGGAAAGAAACACACGACGCTACGGGAACCTCCCAAGGAGGTCACGTGGAACACAATATACTAAGGCAAGTAATGCAGACAGAAATCCCAATACAGTTGGGAGACCTCCTTGCAGCCATGCCACAATTAAGAACGGCCCTGCTTAACATGGTACCATCTCCTAACGTGCGGAAGGTGACCGAGACGAAGGCAAACCCCCTCGGGAAGGGAAATTCTATTGAGGACCCGATGTTGTTTGCACTCAACACGGGAAGGCATCCTGCAATAATGGAGATGGGAATTCTTGGCAAAATACTTACCAACACTATCATTGACGGAGGATTGGGTGCCAATGTTCTACCCAAAGAGACACGGAGGAAACTCGGGCAACCGACACTGTGGCTGCCAACCTTCCAACTGGTAGGAGCAGACCAGCATGGGATCAAACGCATAGGTACATTAATGGCACAAAGGGTAATGATGGGCACCCAATTGTTCATGATGGACTTTGTAGTCATTCCAGTGAAAAAAAAGGATACGACGCTCTCCTAGGGAGTGGATGGCTTGTGCAAACAAAAGCTAAGCATGACTGCAAACGGAACGTAATTTCGATGGAGAGAGATGGCCGGAAATTTACAATCGATTTGAGAAATCAATTGGTTAGTGAAGACCTGGCATCCTCGTCAAGACCGGACACCAAAGAAGAGGTTGACGAAGGGAGACAACGCATGGAGCCGAACAAGGAAGGGGTACTGGAACTAGAAGAGGGCTCCAAAGACGACATAGATTCTTTAAATGGGCTCTTCCATTGGCAAATGGAAGACTACGAATTGTTTCACTGTAACATGCTAGAGGTGGACGAAGGGCCGGAGAGAGACTTGTTTCCGCGAGAGTACGGTGAGTACAAGGAGGGGGAGGCTCGAGTGGAAGAAACCCCTGCACACAAGTTTGACGAAGAAAAACCAATCAAGTATGAAGAGTCGTCGGTGAAAACCGTGAACTTATGAACCAAAGATACCCCCCAAAACATTCTTGTAGGCGATGATTGGAATCCAATGTTAAAAGCAGCAACGTTCAAAATTTTCATGGAGTACCGAGATGTCTTCGCCTGGACATATAAAGACCTCAAGGGGGTTCCACCGGAATTGTGTGTCCACCGAATTCTGTTAGTACCTGGGGCCATGCCTGTGCAAAAACGACCATACAGGATGAGTAAAAACTACACGACACGAGTGAATGACAAAATCGAGCGCATGCTAGAGGTCGGTATCATATTCAAAGTTCAAACAAGCGAATGGGTCTCACCAATAGTTATCTCACTGAAGGAGGCAAATCAAATTCGGATGTGTCAATTTCAGATGCCTCAATGCGGTGACCATAAAGGATCCATTCCCGATACCGTTCACTGATAGTATCTTGGAGGAGGTTGTCGGTCATGAGATTTACTCCTTCATGGATGGTTTCTCCGAATACAATCAAATATCCATCGCAGAAGAAGACAAGTTGAAGACAACGTTCATAGTAGAGGATGGCGTATATGCTTATAACCGAATGTCGTTCGGACTCTGCAATGCCCCGATGACATTTCAAAGAATAATCCTGCATATATTTGACAAAATGTTCGTAGGCAACTTCAAAGCCTTTCTGGGCGATTGGTCTATTTTTAGTGCCGAAGATACCCATTTGGTCGCCCTTCGGGAATGCATGGAAAGATGCAGACGGGCACGGCTGGCCCTCAACCCCAAGAAATGTCGGTTCATGGTACCACAGGGGAAACTACTTGGACACATTGTGTGTAAGGCTGGACTAAAAACTGATTTGGACAAGATAAGGGTGATTCTCGAGATGGAGCCACCCACAGATGTTCCAGGACTCAAATCATTCCTCAAACATATAGGATACTATCGGAGATTTATCAAACATTTTGCTCATGTATCTTACCCAATGGATCAACTAACTCGGAAGGGAGAACCTTATAATTGGGGAACGGAGCAAGGGGAAGCCTTTGAAGACCTTAAGGCAAGGTTGGTAGCCACACCTATCCTGGCGTATCCTAACTGGGACAAAGTATTCCATGTGCATGTGCATGCATCCAATTTCGCAATTGGAGCCGCGTTGGCACAGATGGATGACCACAGGTTAGATCACCCCATATACTTCGCAAGCAGGCTCCTCTCAAAGGCAGAGAAAAACTACAACACGACGGAGAGAGAAGCGTTGGGGATGGTGTATGTTGTACAGAAATTCCGACATTACTTACTCGCTACCCCATTCACCTTCTGCGTGGATCATCAGGGCTTAATGTACCTAGTGGGCAAACCACTTATTCAGGGCCGAGTAAGAAGATGGCTGCTTCTGTTGCAGGAGTTCACCTTTAACATCATAGTACGACCGGGAAAAAGTCACGTGTGTGCAGACCACCTATCGTGCATCAAATCTGGGGAGCCGCCCGAGGGGGTGAATGACGACTTCCCGGACGCCCATCTTTTTCGTATTGTTGTTCTTCCTCCATGGTATGCAAGCATTGAAGAATTCTTGTCCACGGGACAATTTTCAGAGGGAATGCCGCCAGGAGAGAGAAGGAAACTTGTCCTAAGAAGTAAGACCTTCCAACTCATTAACAGGTTATCGTACAAAATGGGACCTGGCCAGGTACTTTGGAGGTGTGTGATGGAAGAAGTACAGGGTGTTCTGAGGGAGGCCCATGAAGGTCCTGCCAGAGGGCATATGGGACCGGATACAACAGCGCGGAAGGTTTTACTCACAGGGCTATGGTGGCCCACGTTGTATAATGACGCACGGGAATGGGTGGTGACTTGCGACACCTATCAAAGAGCTGGGAAACCACTCAAGCGGGACTTTATGCCATTAAACCCGTCCAATGCTCAGGAGTTGTTCGAGCAATGGGGACTAGATTTTGTCGGATTGCTAAAGGCAAGCAAGAGACATAGGTGTCAATACATTGTGGTGGCAACTGAATACCTTACCAAATGGGTCGAAGCTAGAGCCCTGTCGAACAACTCCGCAGTAAGCACGACGAAATTTATCTATGAACAGATAATCACATGGTACGGCATACCTATTCAGCTCACTAGCGACAAAGGAGGGCATTTTGTTAACCGTGTAATACGGTTGCTCACCACGGAATTTAAAATTTTTATCTCACTCTCGAGCCCCTACTACCCGAGGGAAAACGGATAGGCCAAAGCTACCAACAAGATACTCGTGTCGGTAATTTACAAGTCGTGCGGAGTATTAGGCGAAGACTAGGAAGAACGACTTTCATCGGTACTATGGGCATACCGTACAGCATACAAGGTCACCACAAGACACTTCATTCCAGTTGATGTACGGACAAGAGGCTGTCATCCCGGCAGAAATTATGGTGCCCAGCCTCCAAATAGCACTCGACAACAAAATAGGCGACATGGAGAGCCTCCGGGAACATTTGCATGTCCTTAACAAACTCGACGAATGACAGATGTTGGCACAGTGAGCAACTGGCGTGGCCCAACAGCGTCGGAAGCATTGGCACGACAAGCACCTTCGACACACCTGAATCTCCCCGGGACAAATCGTACTGAAGTACAATGGATGGAACAAGATCAAACCCAACAAGTTTAAGGTGAAATGGTTGGGTCCATACCAAGTTCAGGAAGTCAATGCCAATGGGGCAATTAAGTTGTCCACGTTAGAAGGGCAACCCATAGCCGACATTGTCAACGGCTCGAAGTTGAAGTCGTACCATGATCATCGGGCCCACCACGCACCGTCGGGTGATCATCAGGCAAATAGTTGACAGAGTAATAATTTTAAAAATAAAAATAAAAAAATAATTTTAAAAAAAAAAAGTTATGTACGGTTGGCACCACTGAACAGTGGACCCACCCAACAGTGGGCACCACTGAACGGTGGGGCCACTAAGTGGTCCGCCGAACGGTGGAACTCCACCATGGTTTAAAAACGGTGAGCCGACCTAGCCGCCACATACACAGTCACGCGACGGGAAGCAAGAAACGGGTCGTGGAAAGGAAATAAACAGCTGCGCGCCAGAGAAGAGAGAAACGACCGACTGACAGGACATACACAGCCCATGCGGAGGAGGGGAAACCAGCATACGCTAATTAAAATCTGCAATCAGTCTATAGTGACATTCAAACGGTAAACAGCCCGCGCGAAGGTATATAGGCAAGCACGAAGGAAGACATCCGTAGGGAACGGAGGGAGCAGACCAACGGATCAGCCAACAACGACGCTGCCAGAAACAACACAAGCACAAGCATACCTCCATACGGCCACCTTGGAGCATCAGAAGGCAATTTGTTTATATAATCGGGCACAGTAGGGCGACCGTTGAACATGGGGAACGAATCATAAGGTGCCAAAGGAGACACCGTCCACAACAGCGAAGTCTTGCTGTCGGACAACGAAGGAACCACACCACTTTGAGAAGCACATATTTTTCCACTGAACGTCATCCACGAACAGTTGGCAAGTACGAAAATAAAATTGAAATCACAAAGCCCTAACCATTTTTTGCAAAACAACAAAGTAACAGGTAGTTATGGAGTCTGCCGGTAAAAGGAGGTGGAAGACTTAGTTGGAGGAAAATTTGAACAAGGAGAAGAAGGTAAGGATTCTACCCTCTGGAATACAAGTGGCTGGAAAAATGGGGAAAGGCAAAGTTGCGCAGAAGAAGCAAGTCACTCATGAGTTTGTGGCATTCGAAGGCCTTAATGGGTTAGAGTGCCGGAAAATGGTGGCATGAAACACCAGACACAGATGAAGTAAAGAAGCTGTTGCGGCATGCTGGTGTACATTGGGAAATTCAGATGCCCTTGTTTCCTGTCAAAAATTTTGAGCCCACATTGCGGATAATAGCGAATACCTTTGACAGACACATGCGGAAAAGCACATTCCAGTACAGGAAACACATGGTTACAGTTTCCTTTGCTCCAGCAGATTCACCCGTGTGTTTGGCATTCCTGGATGGAATGGGCAGAAGATTGAAATTAAAAAGCATAAAATGACCAAAGAGCAGAAAGAATTCTGGATCCACCGCATTTCCCGCACCCTCACCCAAGCCGAGTTGGATTCCATAGTACAAGCGACAAAGAGTCGTGGCATCAAGGAGTTTGTAGCCGAGGGTCTGTGGTGGTGCATCTTGGATGTTATGAAAAGAAGATTCACCGGGGCTAGTAAGGCATCAGACATAGCCCTCCCACAGATTGTCCACATGAACGGCCTGATGAACAGCATGGTACATGACTGGGCAACCGTGTTATCGAACAAGATGTACGAGTTCATGACCTTGCAACACTGCACATTCTACATGCCGCACCATGTCATTGGGTTGTTTTTGGAGGCTACATTGCACATTCCCGTAGACAAATTGGAATTGGTGCCTCAAGGGAAACTGGCAACCGACGAGCCCTTGGTTTTTTACTGGAGATACTTGGACATGAGTGGGACGACGGCAAGCCACAAGAAGCCACAACGAGTTGTGGAATCTAATCCTGAGGATGTTGATAGCGGCCGAGCAACCACCACAGAGGAAGGCGATGCAGGTGAGCTGGGCATAGCAGGGCATGACACCTAGAGATCTTGATGGTGGCTAAGGCGGAGCACTTGGCCGACCCAGGGATGCGACCAGAGGATGGTGATGTTGAGGCATCGTTAGCTGACTTGGTAGTACAAGGGCGTCGGATGGTAGCCTTAGCAAAGGTTTGAGCCCTCAAGGCCGTGACTTCAGAGTTGCAGCATCTTTTGAGTTTTGTACAACATGAGTGCCCGACTGCCTTTGGGGAATGTTTTGGACAGGGGTCGTGGCCTAGTGTGGAGACGTCCGAGATGCTACAGGCATGGTCTCTTCCTGTGCCCGTGACAGAGAGTGAGGTCCAGGTTCTCACTCGCCAAATAGAGAAGGCTTTCCGTTAGGGTTACTATGTCTCGGCTAGACAAGAGACTGCATTGGTGGCTTTAGAGAGAGCTCGGGAGGAGCTAGCTGCCAGGTTGGCAGTAGTGGAGCGAGACTTAGTCCAGAGGACACAGGAGATGGAAGCGGAGAAGGCATCACGAGTTGCCTTGGATGGTAAACTAGCGAGAGCCACGGAAACGTTTGAGCAGCAGTTAGCCGCAGCTACTTCCGAGAGACAACTTGTGGAGGCTAGTCTAGTTCGCACCTGACAGGAGGTCGAGGAGCAGCAGAAGGACCTTCAGGAGGCTGCAATGATGGTCAAATCCGCACTCGAACTTCAGTTGGTCATAGAACAGAAGTTGGCGGCGAGAACAACACAGGTGTATGAGTTGCATTCTCAATTGGGTTCTTCTTTGGTGCAGCCGGCCTCCTCTACTGTGGGTCACCCATCCTCTTCAAGGGCGCTCCCCCAACCCCCGACTTCTACTTCTTAGTTGTCACTTTTGTACTTGCTATCATTCCCTTAGGCCCCGTTTGTTTCTAGGTATTGACTAGGAATTGGCATACCGGCATGCTGGTATTATCGAATTCAGTGTTTGGTTCCAAAATGAAAAATAGGAATAGGGTTATGCGAATTCTAATTTTGGGCCTTTTGAGCATTCCACAATTCCCCCTCAAGACCTGGAATTGGAATTGAAAATTGGAATTGGAATTGAGAGTATTATTTTGTGAAGGAAAATTCATTCCCATTTTTGTGTTAATATTATATTGCTATCAAGATGTATATATATACATGTGTGTATATATACATATGAGTGTATATACACACATGTACATATATAGTATAGATACATGTATGTATATATACACATGAGTGTATATACACACATGTGTATATGTGTGTATACATACACACATGTGTATGTGTATATATACACACACACGTGTGTGTATATACATACATGTGTGTGAATATACATGTGTGTGTATATATATATATGTGTGTGTGTATACACATTCATATGTATATACACATGTGTGTATATGTGTGTGTATATATGTGTATATGTGTGTATACACACACGTGTGTACATGTGTATATATACACATATGTGTCTGTGTATACATGTGTATATATATACATGTATATGTATACATGTGTATATACATACATGTATATATATATATGTGTGTGTGTACACATATGTGTGTGTGTATATATACACACACATGTACGTATATGTGTGTATATATACACGTGTGTATACACATATGTGTGTGTATACACATATGTGTGTATATATGTGTATGCGTGTATATGTGTGTGTATATATGTGTATGTGTACAAAAACAAAATTACAATTCCAATTCTAGTTGTGTGGAACCAAACGTAGAATTTGCATCTTCTCAGTCATCTTAAAGGTGAACCAAACAGGACAAGCCCATATTCTAGAATTCATTTTGAGAATAGCACAAACTCGGAATGGATTCAATTCCAGAATTGGCAATTCCAGCATGCACAAATTCCGCTAACCAAACGGGCCCTTAGTTTTGATGGTGTCCCAGACATTTTGTATGTTGTCGTCCGAAGACGACTTTCTTTTTGGGGGGGATGATGTTGTCGGGTAAACAGGTAGTTAATTAGTTGGTCCGTCCGAAGGAGTTACACGAGTGCGACGGTTCGCCTCGCATCCCTTCGGACACTATATGTATGTCTTTCTCTCTCTTCAATAGGCATGTTGGACTAAGGGGAAACACCTTTGTACTGAATGATGATGAATATATGAATATAATGTTATTATACTCTTTTTGTTAAGTACTTTACTTCTTGTATGCAAATAGTCTCTGTTACCCCACGAGGGTAAACACACTTATCCATTTGATTTCATCAGTTAGATTAATCTGACCGAAGCTACAAACATTAACACTCCCTCTTAGCTAGGGAGGATTAAATCTATGCAAAAATTAAACACAATTAGTCTATTTATTGTGCAGAAGAAAAAATATCACCTGACCGTGATATCTGGAGATAAGGCATGAGCACAAATATCAAGTCACATGATATTCACCATAACTCTCAACAATATCCGTAACTATGGTATGTACACTGGCATCAAGTCACATCATGCCTACCATAAGGATATCTGATCATGGCATATCCACAGATATTAAGTCATATAATATCCACCATGATTATCTCTTGAAAAGTCATTATGGTTTATCTAATGATATCAAGTCTTATGATATCTACCATAATGTCCTAAGAGATATTAACTATCATGACATGTCCACAGATATCACCTCTCATGATAGCCATCACGATAGTGAAGTTGATCATTGTAAAGTCGTCACCTTATAATATCAACCAATTATAAGTGTTCATCATTGAAAATTCATCACCTTTCAACGATGTTCGCAGGGGCCCATAAGCCAATAAAGTCATGTAGTCACACACATGACATCTACCATGAACCATATTAGAGGGTGGATCCACCATGGCCACTCCCAGAGGGTGGAACAAGGCTTTCACTTTAAACTTCTCTCTCATAGAGAAGAATCCAACGAAGTACATTTCAAGAAATCACTAATGCTAAGACTCCCTCTCAGCAAGGGCTTTGTTCTCCACAACTCCAAGCTAGTATTAAAATGCACAAACTTTACTTTGGTAGGAGGTTTGGTGAGAATATCGGTCGTTCGTTCTTCAATGATAATGTACCTTGTCTAAATACTAAAGAAACCATCTCTCCATGGTCTACTCCCTTTGAATCACTATAATCAAAATCCTTAAAGATCAATTTGCCAAATCCTCTAGTAGCTCCCTTTGTTACAGAAGCATACATGGTCTTGCTCCAAGAGACTCTCATCATCTAGTACATGATCATTTACACCATGTTAAAATTTTGATCACAACATTATTCGTAGGAGTAGTTTCTCATACACAAATGGACTTGTCTGATTCCATAGTAACATGAGTGAATGTAATAAACTGTGGATTTATCCCTAGGCTTGCCAACACCAAACATTCATGATAATGTGGCTTCCATATGAAGCTCCAAGTACATGCATCAACCTCTTGACCTTCTCGTCCAAGGTTGCCTTAGATGAAATGGCAGACTTCTTTTAAATGTAATATCAACCTTCTGACCTCCTTGTCCAAGGTTGTCTATGATAGATTGTCAGACTCCCTCTAAATCTAATGTCCATCTTCAATTCAGTTCCATAAGTGCAAGTATCAAGTTTTATTTTCCTTGAATGCAATTTCTTCTGCTTCTTGATCCGTCCTGAAGGCATTCCAAAGAGAGATTACAAATAGTTGATAAAACTAAACTATCTCGAAGGGAAATACAAAGCATAGAAGCATACAAGATTTGTCATCCCAATGTTATAGCATGAACTAATGAACATTATTCAAGGGTATGAAATACTTATCTCTTATGTTGGTACATCATAGAGCTAGACCTGTACCTGGGACTCATTTTTTCCACAAGGATGTAGTAAGGCTCTTTCTCTGTGATCTTCCAGGTTCTAAAGCCCCAAGAATATCACAACCAACAATCATAGCGTTCCATGAAACAACTTCTGTCAGAGATATTGTTTCAAATATTTATGTTCGTGCTCATTTTCCATGAATAGATAACAGAGATTTTCCAACAGAATCATCAGCCTTATAGCCACTTTTGATTACGTAACCATTTATCTCTTTACCACTATGCAGCGCCTCCATGTTGGCACAAGCTGTGTGAACACTAAAAATGGTGATTATCTTTTTCTTCATATTTAAGCTTAGGTAGTTCTTCATAGCTTGTCCGAAACTTGTGCATCAAGGAGGGTATTAATATAGGTTGCAATTCAGCTTTCTGCCTACACACTTTGCTCACAATTCATAGCCCCTTCCGAAGCTCTAGTTTGGTTCTTTCATTCAATGAAGGTCTTGTTTTTAGTCACAGTGGTTAAACCTTGGAATCGTTGACTTTTTATGTGCAGGCAATTAAACTCTTGCTCTGCAAGGCTCGACAATGAACCCCAACGGAAATGTAATGTCCCCAGTCTGACTTTTTTAGGAATAAGGACAATTTCTCTGCAAACTCAATTGCAAGTGACTAATTTCTATCTATAACTTGTATACAACTCTTTAGTTGCCACACAATGGTGTATATTATCTATTGCTGACCCACGGTTATAATATAAGTCTCCAATCTATAATGATATAGTTCACATAAAATGGAAAACTATCCTTGATCACAAATATCAATTATAGGAACCTTATATACAATGTCCTGTTCAAGTTAATCACTAATGTAGTGGGTTCAATAGTGTACTCAGTTTGATTCATAAGAGTTTACCAATATATATAATTCTTTCATATTCTTCTCTTCCATCTGAAGTGTATTCCACATTCTTCACATTTCCTTATTCTGGGATGATCTCTTAGATCTCTCATTTTCTGATATCTTTCGTTGAGTCAGATCTAATTATAGACGGATTCCTTTTATTTGTCATCACCTCTAATATTCTGCAAGGTTTCACCCGCTACTGAATTATCCATGACATTATTCGAACGTCAAAGACAATCTAGTATGTTGATTTCATAGAATTCAATTAAACTTCTCCTGCTCAAACATCTGACATAACACAACCAGACAGGCAGGACTAAATACTTCAGTTCTAACCTTAATGAGCAGCCTCAATGTTGGTTTGGTTGTTGTGATGAGTCGACAGATTGTTCAATGCAATGATCTCTGACTAAAAACAATGGTATGCTGGAATCTTAATTCCAATCTTCTTCATATACCAGTGTACAACAGACACACTTAACCACGGTAGTTCTGAGCAGTCCTAACCAATTTCGAGCTAATAATCAATTCTCTTCCAAAATATAATATTCATGTACCAGGTAAAATATAAAGATAATCTCCCTGTTCAAGCTTACGCCAATAGCCTCATGCTATTCTTCAGAAATGATACCAGATATTGGTGTGCAAAGGAAAATAGAGAAGCATCGTCTAAGCTTGTTCTTGATAGCAAAATAGAAATTCGGCAATATAATTCAACATGCTCATTCTGCAAATGATGATTCCACATCTAAATTTGTGGAGCAACTCCAAGCTACTATTGAATGTAACCTCTAATCTTTAGCACCATCGATAATTGACTTTTAGAATGAATTTCAGATCAGATATTCAAGAATCAAATACAGCAGAATCCCACTGTTGCAGTGACTTAGGTTTGTAAATGAATACCCACACAATCATGGGAAGAGGCAATCGTTTATACTGAGTTGATGCCAATGATACAAAGCTAAAGTTCGTAATGTCTTTTGTTTTAGGTGTAGATGTCTCCTACTTAGTCTGTCTGTGTTCTATAAAATATGTGGTTGCGTTTTGTGTATCTCCCACCGTCTGTATAACCCCATCCTATGTAATCGCTGGATAATGATGCCTTCCCCGATTGGTTCTGTTTCTCCCTAGATCGCTGGCGATAGAGACCAACCCATGATGAGTGTCACTGATAACTCTGCAATGGATATATCAGTTAATAAACTCGACATAAACTGGTGCCGTGAGACTGGGCGCTGGCATTGATTCATGAGAACTTGTACTTGCAGGGACATGACAAACTCTCAAGCCAATTATGTGTCTTTTGTTCACAGAACTAATCAGAAACACAATGGAGGCTCAATCCTTTTATCGAGTCAATGCTAATAATCTCTCCTTGCACTAATAAACCACATATTGTTACTGACGTCTTTAGATCAACAAATAAAGACAACTCATTCATATGGTGTGTTTGCTAGAAGATAAGTCAATTGATATTGGAATCTATCTTGTTGACACCTCATATAACATCATAGAAGGCTTTCCAGTTCGCAATTGATCTATACTTTCAATAATAATATTTCCAGTGACCCTGATATAAGTCTTCTGCTACAAATATAAACTTATAAATCTGATCGGATCTTTCTTAACCTAGCTCTGATACCATGTTAAAGTAGATCAGATTTGGAAGTAGATAAATTTTCATTTTTCTTAATGTTATTACTCAACATAGTTGGATAAATTTGCCAACTTATCTCCACTATTATTGCTGATATGATATGAATGTTCTTAATTCAAATGGATCAGAATTTGTCTGATATATATCGATGTCTTTTGGCTTGCACTAATGATTTCAGTACTTACCAAATGAATCGATGTCCACTTAATACATATATCCTTTGAGGAGACATGTCTTCAAAGGGACATGCCTCCACGTGAATCATATTCACGTGGAGTCATGCCTCTTTGAAGAGGCATGCTCCTCTCCAACTGATTGGCTGTATTTAGACAGCAATCAAACAAAGATATTAGTTAAGACTAAATCGATATACATAATCGACCTTAACCATTATTAGTATCTTAGCATAATCCGTCTATATTAAACCGATTCATAATCAAATCAATAATCGATTTCACTCAATTGATTCAATGCATAATCGATTCGCTTGATAATGAAGTAAACATCATTCGATCAATACCATAAGAGATCGATAATTTGCAATGACAAATATTTGATGGTCATCTTCAGCATTAACATGATTTATATAATGACCATAATCGTGTGTGTGTGTGTCTATATATATATATATATATATATATATATACATGATTATTCATAATCATGTTGTGATTAATATGATCAAGGAAAATACATAGATCGGTATATATGAAAAGGATAGATATCAAATGTTCACTTATCCATTTGATTTCATCAGTTAGATTAATCTGACCGAAGCTACAAACATTAACAGTCCTCGCAATCAGTATAAAATATCTGCCTATTCTGAAGCTCTTTCAGTAAAGAATCCTTCATGCCCCTGAGGAGGAAGAAAATCAAAAGATTTCCAAGAAACCTTGAAAGGAAGGGAAGATTTGTCAATGAGAAAGTAATCTTTAACTTTAACACCCCAAATCTCTTTTAAAATCAACTCAAGAGGCTTCCAATCACCTGACTAGTTTAAAGGATGATACCCATTCCAAGCATCATCCCAAAAGTTAGCTTTATTACCATCATTAACCACCCAAGACAAATGAGAGAGAATGAGTCTTACAGGAGGATATCAAATTTCAAAATACAGAACCCTTTGGCAAATTACGTAAAGTGAAAATACGCTCTCTTTCCATAGAATCAAGATACTTATGCCTAATAATACTGCACCATTTCACTTTGGAATGAGTATAAACCTTAGCAAACATCTTGGCTCCTAAAGCAATATTCTGAAGTTTTAACTGTCTAACTCCAGCTCCACCATTATCTTTGGTGGCACACACCTTATCCCAAGCAAGGAGAGGAATCCTCTTTTTACTTGACACTTTATCATTCCAAAGGAAACTGCAAAAAGAATTCTCAATTTGACTCATTTCCACTCTTGGCATTTGTAAGACTGACATCATATATGTAGGGAAATTGTAATTTTAACTGGTAAAGTCAGCCACTTACATTTCCATGAAGAAACTTTACTCTCAATTGCTTTACAAACTGCCTCCCAAACTTATTATTACTCTTCCCACCAAAAAAGGGAATACCTAAATACTTACAGTAAAGGGCTTCAATCTGAAAGTCCCAAAATCTGTTAAGTCTCTGCTGCACCAAAGGAAGGACATTGAGCAAAAATCATTTTGATTTCTCCCTGTTAATCACTTGTTCTGAACCAGCCAAATAGGATGAGAGAACTTATTGCATCATCCTAGCTTCCTCCATGCTAGCCTCACCCAGAAGTAATATGTCATCATCAAACAAACAATGAGTGAATGAAAAAGGAACTCTAGCAATCCTAATACCTTTCCAAAGACTATTTGCATTTGTAGTTCTAATAGCCCTACTCAGACACTGCCATCAAAATGAATAAGAATGGAGAAAGAGGATCCCCTTGACAAACCCCTTGTGTAGAGGAAAACTTACCACAAGGAGCACCATTAACTAATATATAGAAGGTAGCACTTGAAATACAAGCCTTGATCCATTTGCACCAACCATAGGAAAAAACAAATCTATTAAGAACCTGAAGAAGAAACCCCCAATTAACTTTGTCATGAGCGTTTTGCACATCAATCTTCGAGATCATTGCAGAAATTTTCTCCTGATTGATGGAATGCAAAACTTCATGTGCAACTATCGCTCCCTATGAGGTTTCTCTACCTAACACAAAACCTCCCTGCTCCTCTGAGACAGGTTGGGGAATGAGAATGACCAATCTGATTGAGATTACTTTGGTAAAAAACCTTATGCACTGTATTGCTAAGTGCTATACGACGAAAGTCAGCAAAAGTCTCTGGAGGATTCTTTTTAGCAATATTAACATGTGTGGAATTGAATTCTTTCAGAATGCACCTATTCTTGCAAGCTTCCTCAATAGCCAAATGCACATCTCTTCCAACGAAATCCCAACATTTCTATAAAAAATGGGTTGTGCATCCATCAGGCCCAGGAGCCTTATCTAGATCCATAGAGAAGACAGCTTTCTTGACCTTTTGATTTTCCAAAGTGAACTCAACCATCAAGAACTTATTCTGAACTTTAGTAACTAAGTTAGGAATGCTGTCCAAAATTTCAGAAGAAGAATGATGCTCACCACGGGGAGAAAAAAAATTCATAAAGAATTGTACCACTTCACTCTTAATATCCTCCTCATTTTCCAACTTAACACCATTGCTTGATAAAATACAGTTATTTCTATTGTGTAAACCCCTAACCTTTGTTGCAGAATGGAAAAAACCTGTATTCCTATCCCCATCAGCCAACCACAGCTCTCTAGATTTTTGTTTCCAGTATTGTTCTTCTCTGCAAAGGATATCTTGAAGCTCCATCTTCAGTTCTTTCTCTAACAAAAAAGATCCTTCATCCATGCCCTGAACAATAATTTTCTCATTGAAATCGGTCAATTCTCCTTGAATTCTGGCTTTCTCAGAGAAGATGTTTTTAAATTGATAGGTATTGAAGACTGTATTTTCTATTCACCGATTCCACAAGAATATTGCTGAGATGAATATTAATATCGATCTGCAGTTATCGATATTGTCTTTTGATATTTATCTGCACTATTCATTCGCTGTTATGATATGAATGTTCTTAATTCAAATGGATCAGAATCTGTCTGATATATATATATATATATATATATCAATGTCTTTTGGCTTGCACTAATGATTTCGGTACATTCCAAATGAATTGATATCAACCCGATGTATATATCATATGAGGAGGCATGTCGTCAAAGAGACATGCCTCCATGTGAATTCTATTCACGTGGACTCATGCCTCTTTGAAGGGGCATGCTCCTCTCCAATAGATTGGCTGTTTATAGACAGCGATTAAGACTTAATCGATTTCCATGCTTAACACATAATTAGTTAATACTAAATCGATTTCCATAATCGATATTAGTTATGATTAACATATGATCATAATCGATTCACAATCAGATTCAATACATTAGGTGATTCACATAATTGATTGCTCTTGATCAATCCAAGGCATGATCGATCCATTTGATCATTTGATCAATAACATAAAAGATTGGTGATTTGCTGTAATACCCCTCTAACCCTAATACAAGTTTTTGAATGAAGTAAGATCTTTAGATGTTTCCTTATAGCTTAATACTTGTTTTCCTGTAAGTTGTTTATAATGATTTCATCAACTTGTACCTAAGAATTCTAATATCAGACATATTGTTTAAAGGTATCATTTATGTATGTGTTTGTCCCCATGTATGTATAAAGGACCTTCAATACCTTTCTAAACACAGTTAGGATGTTATGTGATATGTGCTGGATGGATATAGATATGTTCTTCTATTAAAGTTACTTTCGATGAATCGTGTATGTCACTTAATGATTTAAGACATTTATTATGATTATGATGAGTTATTATTAGTATCGATTATTGACTAGCCCAATGCTCACGTGGATGCATGTTAAAATATTAGGGTTAGGGTGGTCTCAATCCAATTTCAGCCATAGGGCGAAACATAAAATGTAACATTTAAGTATAAGCTACATACTCTTAATTCCTTATACTTTAAGTTACATTTTATGTAATACCTTCTAGGATGTTTGAGAGTGGTTTTAACCTCCTAGGAGTTCAAATAAAGATTCTAGATTTTGAAGGTTTTAGAAAATTTCAAACTTAGCCAAATTTCAGGAATCAGCGTGTTTTTTGCAATATGATCTTGTTATGATGTTTTGTGGTTTGAGTTGGTACCAATTGGCACTAGTTATATGGTTTTGTAGAAATTTTGATGTTTGGTACATTTTGATGTCTTCCTATGTGTTATTTGCCATCTTGAATGCCAGATTAGGGTTTAGGACTGTCTGGTGGACTAGGGTCAATCAATGATCCCCTAAATCCAATCCTAGGTTACTATGATGTTATAATTTTATGTTTTTATGAGTTTCATGATGTTACTATGTTGTTTAGTATCCCTTTTGATGCATTTGATGCAATATGGATGTGTTTTATCTATCTGTGTACTCGATTGCAGTTTAGGGTTGTCCAAAGGATTCAGGACAAGTAGTGCTTTCCTAAACTCAATCATTTGATGTTGTAAACACTTGTGTACCTGTGGTACTTACCTTTATGTGCACTGATGATGTTTTTGAGAGGTAGGGAACCTAAGAACACTAGGTGAGTGGCTCACAGTTGGTGGCCAGGGCCCTAAGTGGCTAGTACCAAAATAACCCACTGGTGAGTTATTTAATCCAGTGAAAACATTAATAAAATTATGGGAAGGGGTACTACACATTAATTAAGATAAGCCTCGCCCATGTCGATAGTGCTAGTATAGGCTACGGATGGGAGAGAGAGAAGGTGCTATTGCGATAGCACAATCGAACAGTCTCGTCCCTATGAGAGATGTTCGGTTCCGCATGTGCCTACTTGGTGGCTGGGGCCCAGAGTGGCTTACCAAGATAACCCAAGGGGTGAGGGCTATACGATGACACTCACCTAGCATGTGTCTTAGAGCTCCTACCAATGTGCTTTATGTCTTTGAGATCTTCTTGTGTTTTCAGTTGTGTGATGCTTTGAGAAGGGCTATCATTACCTTAGGAGTATCCTAGTTGTTACCTTCTTGCGTGGACCTTGGTCTCTGTCTCCTAGCACGGGGGAGTGGACTCTTTTTGGATCCACGTGGTTGGGTGGTTAATCTTTATTATATCGAGGTACTATTCGTGGTCAGATGGATGTTCTTGGCTCCTATCCTTCTGGATTATCAGTTTTGAAGACTTCTTATTGTATATGTAAAGATGTTCTTATGCATGTGCATTCTTTTAAAAGAAATCTCTTGTAAATCATTGGATCTGATGATATGATGTATATCAATGTAATTCAAAGCAATGTATAAGGGAATGCGTAGACCTAGGAAAAAGGAAAGGGAAAATATTATATGTTATCAATATGAAAAGATAATTGTTTAGGGTATTTATTCACCTATCTTTTATTACATTTTGGTATTATAAATGATCTTAGACTTAATATGAAATAATGTATTTTTGAATGAATGTGCTATCTCTTGATGTATGGGTGTGGAAAACTATTATGAGTTAATGAATCTATGAATAATATTGGATTATGGTTACTATGTTTCACAAATGCGTATGAAATAATAAAGTATATAGGACATTGCATATCTATCGAATGTTTATCTTTCATCTGAATGCTTAATGAATAGTGTAAATCATGACATAAGTTTAGTAAAGGATAACTCACATGAATGCATGTTAAAATATTAGGATTGATGGTAAGATTATACATGTAAGTTAATGTTGAGACTAAAGGAATGAATTGCAAACTTATATTAATCAATCAATGCCTTAATGGTCAAATGATTAGATTGGATTATGTTGCTTGAATAACAGTGTTAGGGAACCTGTGAGGACTTAGAGTAGTGCTAATATTTCATTGAAAAAAAAATATTCACATCTCTTAGTAGTTAGTTGGCTTGTCTTCCTGGGTTCCCTCGCGGGGCGTGACATTTGCAATGACAAATATAATCATCTTCAGAATTACACGATTCATATAATGACCATAATCGTGTATATATATATTTAATTATATATCCATATATATCATTAAATATATATACATGATTATTCATAATCATGTTATGATTAAAATGATCAAGGCAAATACATAGATCAGTATCTATGAAAAGGATAGATATCAAATGTTCACTTATCCATTTGATTTCATCAGTTAGATTTATCTGACCAAAGCTACAAACATTAATAGGTATACAGTCCAAGAGAAGATTAGACTCAATAAACTCAGCGAAATCCTTTATCTTATTTGGTGGGATAATCCCACCCATCTTTTCACTAGAATCCCTAATTGCATTAAAATTGCCTCCAAAAATGGCCAGTTCACATTCCAAAGGATGAAACACTAAAGAGATTTGATCCCATTACACTGTTTTCCTATTTGATTCCAACGAGTAGAAAAATTCCGCTCTTTATAAAGATCCTAAGGGGAAGATCATAGAGCAAATTACTTTAAACAACAATTTTTGGGAAAATGTAGAAAAGATTTCAAATGTATGTGCAACAATTGCTGACGTGTTTCATATGGTTGGTACACTACTTCTCGACATGCTTTATGAGAGCATGGACCATTTTAAGGAAGTTGTTCAAAAAAACACTCAATAATGTGAAAACAAACTACACGAAGATATATAGGATACAAAGTTCCAAATGGAAAACTAGGCACACGCTTTTAAATACGGTTGCTTGTTATTTTGGAGCCTAAGCTATTTCAATCAATAGACAAAATGATTCATTGTGAAATAGAGTGCATTATGAAGTCATTCAGAAGTTTGAACCAAATGCAACAATTGCAAGTATAATTAGAGACTAGAGATGAAAAAGAAAGACAGTAGAAACGATGTTTGCAATTTCAGCAACCAAATATGACATGTCACAAGTTGACATGCTTGAGTATAGACTTTGGATGTCCTATGGAATACAAACTCCTAAACTAGAATGCTTTGCTTTTTTAATATTGAATTAGGAAGTAAGTTCATATGCTTGTGAAAGGAACTAGAGCTACTTTGGTCAAACTCATTCCAAAAAGAGAAAAAAGTTGTCCAAAAAGTTGGGAGATCTACATTCACAATAAGTTACAATTGTGTATTAACAAATCAACAAAAGACTCATCTTATTCACAACCATAACAAACTTACATTAAGAAAATTAAATCACAGTTTTTTATCTTTGTTAAATGTGAAGATAAACACAAACCTTGTGACATAGCTTGTAGATGATCAGTTTTTCAAGCCCTGGAAAGGTCCCATTTTTTTAGCTTCTATTCATTCTTTTAGCTTAATTATATTTATTATCAATGTAGGAATTATGACAGTGGTCTTCTTGATTGAATAACCCACTAATAACCGACCAAAAAAAAAAATACCCCACTAATCCTTTGCGACTCATTAGACAACCCTACATGAATTTGCTAAATATGAATATGCTAGTTGAAGCACCAAGAGAGCAGAAACTTGTTGACCGATCATCAAACACAAATAGGAAGATCTAAAAATTATGGGCAGAACTATGTCAATGGAGTAATCGATATGCAAAATTTGTAGCTAAATGCTATAATGCTCAGATGTTAGAGCTTTTCCTACAACACATCAAACATATGATATCCCTGTTCTGATATAGAATTTAATAATAAATAATTTTAAAATAGTGGGATTTTATTAAATAAATAATAATCACAAAAGAAAGATTTAATAAATAAATAATATTTAAAAGATAAATAAATAAATAATACAATATAATAAAGATTTGTGAATAAATCAGATTTCGCCATTAGAATGTGATGTCTCCATCTCCTAGAGAAAACAGGAGTTTGTGAGCCACCACTAAGCCAAGTTATGGGATCCTCGATTGAAGAACTAAACTGCAGCATATAAACATAGCATCTATGTTCCCATGATAACTTATTCAGAACTATTATAAGAAGTATAAGTCAGACCCAAGGCTATCAATGGAAATAATTTTATGATCACCAAATATAACTGATGTGATAAAGGAGTTAATATCGACTAAACAAAGGCAACACACTATTAATATTAATATGAGAATTTAAGGTTGTGATTGGCAGCCTACTAATCTAAAAGAGCACCGATTAAATTAACAACCATTAAAGATATCGCATATGATGTTCCCCACATCTACAGAGACTATCATAGATACTACCTGGCAATATCGACTAATCCAATAGTTAGGCATTGGTTAGGAATAATAGTGGAATACGTAAATGAGTATGTATTAATAACAATATCAGTTAGAAGATTCAATTTGTCTTAGGCATGATTCACATTAAGAATCAAGGGAGAGTATGATTAAGCAACCTGAATAGCAGCCATAGAATGATTTAAAAGATGAAGGTCAACAATCTAAGATAACATTGATTAGCAAGAAGAACTAGTCGATATGATTATGCGGATAATTAGAGACTATTGACAAGCAAGTCCATTAGATATTAATATTTAGCGATTCATATTAGCGATTAAATAATAATATACTCTTTACAAAAGTGGCAATGGTTATTATCAAGAGAGACGTCCCTTTTAGAGGAGGCACTACGGAGGAGACATGCCCCTCCAATGTCGATAGGTATCTATATAGATACTACCTCCAGCATCGTAAGAGGGGGGCAGGGATTGGGAATCACAAATTATTAATATAAATACATGTAGTGGGTACCGACCTGACTGAAGGGGATTTTAGGATGATCGGAAGATCATAGATCATTAAATATATACATTTCATACTGATCTAAATATGGAAAGATAAGATACTTAATACTCTTCAAGGAAGAGTAAGGATGTGAATTACTTACAATGCTGGTAGCATTTTGTGGCAGCAATTATGTTGTATTAATGATATATCAGTGTCTATATATATATATATATATATATATATATATATATATTCTCTATTATTCTTATTGTTCTTATATATATAGGATTATGTAACTGAATGACCTAATACATTTGGAATATAAGTACTTATTATTGGTTTCAGTTACAACAGTGAAATCAGAAAATATATATATTAAATAGTGAAATCAAAATGTATATATATAGTAACAATCATGAAAACAGAATTTGTAGGGATTAATATATATACAATATACATATATATGTTTATATTTATATTAATAACAGTGAATTAGATATATATTTAAATGGAAATAAAATTCATTTATTAAAGATAATCAGAATACTATATATATACTGCTGATAATAAATAATCAAATACATGATAATCAGATATATTAAGATAAGATGTTGAGGAAAGAGATATGTATAATTATTAATATATAGATCTGATACTCGAATTACAGATACATATGAATTCCACTCCTATGTCTTACTAATATTTCCTAAGTTAGTGAGTTTGTGGAAGGGAACAGCAGAGCAATTTCGGTCACCTGACGGGTAGTTCCCAACATTGGGGTTAAGCCTTGAGAGAACCTGCTTGTAGACTGTTTCATGCGCCCTTGGCACAGTAAATCTTCCATCTCATGATGCTGTTAGTAAGAAGGGAAGAAGGGATTCATGTAATCTGTATGAAGAGATCAACCAAATGACAGTTAGGCTATGTCAATTTTGTTGTTGGTTTGCATTTATTTTTACATCTATAAATAAATGGTGGTCAAACATGGAATAGTATATGAATATGCTTGATTAGTAAGAAAGATCCCTACTTTAAAATACCTAACTTGTATTAATTGATGGATTCTAGACCAAGTGATAGGAAGGGGACATTACAAAACACATCACATGACATTCATTTTTTTGTATATGTGGACCTACGACACATTAAAGTACATGAAATGAAAGAAATGAAGGCTGTTTAGGGTTTTTAGTAGTCGGGAACTTTTAAAATAAAAGGCATCAAAACAGCCGTCTGATCCCAGTATCACAAAGGAAATAGCTTTAAAATACCATCTATGCCTTAGAATCATCCAAGTTCATTTCTTACCAATTCTGAATGTTTAGTCAGCACAAAACCAACCCCTCCATTATTCCATATGGAAATTGATTTCAAATCTGATTCTAGAGCAAATCAAGCACAAAATAGCCTATTTTTCCTACAGACTTAGTAACCTAGATAAAATCATGTGTAAATAGAACTTTGAACCTTGCCAAATGTGTGGGTATCTTATTACCCATGTATGGTTGCACATGATTAAGAATTACAAGATTTTAGCCACATGCCATAGTTCAAATCTTATTAGATATGAGGGGACTAGGTCCATGTGGAAACCATATTGATGAAATTCAAGAAATATGTGAAACGTTATGTATAGTACATGTGGATAAATGTATGGATGTCATTTTCCCTGTTGGAAACCCAAATTGTGATATCCCCATCCTCTTCACATTAGTAACCCAATTTTGTGAAGTCTGTAGAAGAGACAAAATTGCAAAAGGATATGGTGTTGACCAAAGACGAATAAGATATCACAATCTTGCTCTTTTATAAATCATAATTTAAGACATAGAAGGCATCTGACAAATAAGGGTAAAGATAATATACAGCAACTTGGATATAAGTAACATATACAGTGATATGTATTGTTAATGATAACCTGTCATTGATGTATGAGAAGAATATCAATTCTGAATAATTTGAATCTACCATGTCTGTGCAACGAGGATAATCTGTTAAGATAGTACAGGCGGCAAATACAAGGGGATGACCTCAGGCGTCATGAGATTATGGTATTGAACTCATGGTTTAGTGGTCATCAAGAAATGTATCTCTTTGACCGCATACACATCAAATACAAGATCCACGTAAGCAGCATCACTAATAATACACATTGACCAATTCTTATGCCATGAGAAGGCACTTTAAGGCTAACATTGAATGTCACTGATAACAACGATCAAGACCATTGACTTATGGAGAGAGTGTCTGCATTGGTGGTCTGTGTAGCACGTCAGCAGGAAATAAATATTGATTACGAAGGCAAACATTAGCTAGTCAGACACTTATATATAATATCAATTAGAGGTTTGATAGTTACTGACAATGTCAGCAATGACTTAAGTTAACATGGCTACCTTTAGTCTTACTGTCAGCAAGATAATTTACTTTAGAGTTTAGACTAATCAAATGATTAAGTTGATATTATCAGTAAATGGATAAACCACGAAATAAGGACTTATTAATAATCATAAAACATATGGCAACGACTACAAGGACCAGTGTGTTATGGAATAGTGCGATGATAGGAGTAACTAGTGTGTGATAAAGAAAATACAATTAGTTATGAAGAATGACGATTATGAAAGGATATGGGACATGCCTTTACCACATACCTTATCACTCCAAACACATGGTATATGAAGGCAGTCCCATCATTCATCAAAGGGAGCATCGAAGGATCAATAAAGAAAGGGGATCGCAGATTGAGATGATCAGAGAATTATTATTTATTTCTGATGAAAGAATCAGAGATTATAAAATATATTGATATTCATTATCAGGAAGAGACCATTATATTAAGTAACAGCAAATCGGTAAGCTGTGGATTATCTATGAACCAAATACTGAATTACAGAATATTATATCAGAATTTTATTAGGGATAAAGAACCATTAAATGGTCTTATATATATATATATATAGTCTATTCCTTAATTGCTCGCTAATACCGCTAAGAGGGTAGATTGGTTTTGTCAAGGAGAGGCGGAGTAAAACCTCACAAGGTAGGGGAATTCCAAGATGGGTAAGGACATGTATTTCCAATGCCTTGAGGGTAAGTCCTGAGATGGGTATGAACATGCATTCCCAATGCCTTGAGGAAGTCTACTTGTAGATTGGTGTCCAAGCACCCTAAGGACAAGTAAATCACCATCCTTCTTAGGGTTGATGTTTAGGAGAGAAGTAAGGAATTAGGGCTTATGTATTATGAATCAGTAACTGTTTCATAACTTAATCTGATTTAAATGCATAGTGATGTATGTTCATCTTTAGGAATTGGCAGCCTCCTAATAGGGAACGTTACGAATTGCCATTTCCAAATACAATCCAAACCCTAGTTGGGAATTTTAGGGTGAATCTAGTCCTAGTTGGGGACATTACAAATGGTAACAGAGCTTTGATCCTGCCATCCAAGAGGGTAAAGATGAATCAATGAGAAGGAATCTAACAATGTGTGTTTTATTGTGTATACTTCACGTATGCTTCGTATTTTCAAGTGTATCTAGGAGTGAACCAAAAGATATGAATTTGAGGCATGCTATCATGCAAACAGGGTTTTGGCAAATTCAATTGGCACCATTATGAGATGGCCTAGATATTTTTTCTCTAGAAGATGAGAGAAAACTTGTCTTAAGTGAAACTTGTCTTAAATCGGTACTTGACCCCGTGTACATCTTGACTATGTAATGATGTTATCTTCATTGTTAGTACTAGATATGTACTTATGAAATGTACTATTGCAAGTAAGCAAAAAAGAATCTGGCAAATTTTGGGGGTTTGTTACATCAATCATATCACAGATTATAAGCAAATCTTACAAATGTGCTAGAAAAAATGCCTACTGAGGGAAATTAATAGCATAGGAAGCAGCGTCAGAAGAAATTTTCTCCAAAATAAAATCAACTAGGGTCAAGGACGAACTTGAAATAGTGATTTACACGATATTTCATGGTCTATCCTCTAACATGATATCCACCATGTGAGAAAAAGGTTTGTCGAAGTTGTAACAATATTTATTGTAACTTGTAAGGTATCTTAAAGTAATTTATATGGTTTGTTCTCATTTTTGTAGTTTGTGATGCACAATCCCTAATTTAGTGCAATATACCTCTATTATAAAATGTTTCATTTTCAATTTTGAAGAGGTTATTTGCAATTGTGCTATTATTTTATCAGGCCAATAAGTGGGATATCTGTTAACAGAAGAGAATCCATATAAGAATGAATAATGCACAGGCCTGCACAAGCTGGTTCACTTCACAAGTAAAAAAGAAATTCAAGTATGTTCTTTTTGCAAGGAAAAGGTGTCATAAGAATGTTCAATTCACAAGAAAAAAGCACCATAAGTTATGAAGTAAATTCCTCATACAATTGTTCTTACCTGCAGAGCTGACACATGAATAAATAGCACGGGCGGATTGGTCAGCACAGATTCAACAGAGTTGAGAAAGTTCCCAAAATAAGTTTTCTCTGAACGAATAGGGGAATGATTTTTGAAAGGTTTAACAAGACATAAAGCATCCAACCGGAAACCAGCTATAGTAGGAGCCATTTGAGATATGTATTGTTCCAACACACAATCACCATCACACAGTCTTTCAGCTTCAATTTGAACCTGAATCATAAATAGACAACAAGAATTTACATTTTCTTCAAGAAAGAGGATGTAAAGCAAATGAAAATTGAAACAGAACAATAACAGCACACATACTTTGAAACGACTGAGTTGGGAAGGTCTTTCTATCAGACTCCTCAACCTCATCTTTTCCGAGGACTGGAGTGAGGCATCAGATCTCAAATCATCTCGTAAATGCTTTCCCACCACTAGAATTCTTTTTGCGTGAATGTATGGGGCTACGGAAACTTGGCCTCCAAAGGAAGATCTTCGACTTGGTGGCAAGGATGTGCTTCCTTCAAGAGATAACAGATCAAAATTTGGTTGTAAAGAACTAACTGATGATGATCCAGATCTCCGAAGACTAAGCTTCATCCAAATAATTCGACACTTCACAGGATTTCGAAAGCTAAAGATCAAATGCCGAGGAGCACTGTCATTTCTGTCCATATTTTCTGGTCCATACAAATGTGATGAGGATGCAACTGCAGAGCGAACATCCCATTTTCCTATAAAAGTGCGCTCTTCTTCCATTACCATATTGCTGCACCATAGTTGTACCTGCACATGAATTGATAGTAAATTTCACGAAACTCTTGATGGAATATAATACAACTCTTTGCCATTTAATCTAACCATGTAAATAAAAGCAAACATTCAAGAAGGAATTATACATTTTCCCAGCATATAAATATTCACAAATTGCATATGATATAGACAAGCACAAATGTAACAAATGAAATTTAAATGTGCCAATATATCTAGGCACTAACAAACATTCAAGAACAAAATAACATTCGAAAACATGAACATACCAGTTCACGTGAGAAACTGCAGCAATCTAAAAAGCAAAGTGAAGTGCTGGAGCAAGAAAGAATTTGGAAATATTTTTGCCCAGAAGAAGCCAATGAGGGGAAATGGCTCCTTGTGTGCAATGGCAATTCGGGAAAATTTCTCATTCAAAGCCTAGCTAATATACAAAAAAAAGGAGAAACACTGAAATCAGGTCAGAGAACCCGCTGGTAACACAAGAGGACCTAAATGCCAAATAATTTTACAAATCATTTTTGATAGGAAGCATATCAATTCCTTACGGGAGGTCGAAAAGGAATATGGAGCATTCATCCACACTATAGATAATATAATGGCTTCGACAACTAACTCTTCCAAGATGTTCTAACTGCAGTACCTCCAATTCAAAGAAAAGAGTTCAATGACAATTACTTGTCAGAATTCCAAAACTAAGCAAACTGGATAATGAGAGTGAATTGCGGTATCTCCTTGCAGCTTTATAACTGGCTAGAGCCTGAGGGATTCATGGATTACAAGCCTTGTTTTATTATTATTGTTTTTGGAAATAATCAAAGATGCTGTAGTCGGCATAAAATGTGTATTGTTATGGTTGATAATGTTGGTTTTCCACCAATGTATTAATTGTCCAAATTAAGTTTGTTGTCACACTTGGGTAGTTGTCGTGTTCATGGTTGAAAATATCGCACAAAAATTGCAGAAATCGCGATGTATCGCGAGTTGCCCATGGAAACGATTTAATCGCAGAAATACTCAGCAACGATTTTTTCATAACTTGCGAGATTTTTCTGTGAAAAAATCGCAAAAAAGGCGCGCTTTTTAACCCTAAAAATCATCAAAAACTCATTTAACATAGTGAGAAGGATGATTATTTTTAGGAAAAATGGATATTTTTAGGGTTTTGATCTGTATTTTGTTGCAGAAATGACTAAGATGACGAATCTGTTGTTTACGGAAATGACGAATGTGAACACCTATTTTTTTGCTCATTTGGTCTTTACAGAAATACGAACGGGACAGCATACTGATTTCAATTAAATAAAACATTCCTCTATGTTTTGTATTCGAAGAATATATGGTTTTCAATAATTTCAGCTATGATTTTTAATATATAAATATGATTTGTTTTTCTACATTTTTTTCCTATATATAATTAATATCATACTATTTTTTCAACCATGATTTTTAATAATTAGTTTATGTATTTTTTAATATATATTAATTTATAATTAATTTTTATATAGTTGAAATTTTCCATATATATGATTAATATCATATGATTTTTTTAACTATGATTATTTTTATATATGTATTAAATGTTAAATTTAAATATGTAATTTTAATATATGTATTAATATATATTTTATAAATTAATTTTAATTTATAATTAATCTTGTATATACTTGACAATCAATAAGATGATGTTCTACAAAAATTAAGGTGTATCTAGGTTTTTTAAGATTAATTTAAGAAATTATATATTTTAAAATGTTAGATAAATTTGTCGAGTTATTGCCAATTTTATTTCTGAGTTTTTGCCGAGTCCCGAGTTTTTGAAAATTTTGGGCCAGCCGAGTTATTGCTGAGTCCGAGTTTTTCAACTATGGTCGTGTCAGTTGGTTGATGGTTGTGTCCCTCTTGGCAACCATTGGGTCCTTTAAATTTGACGTGTACCACCAAGGAAGGGGTATGGTATGTTCGAGTAAACTGTAATCCTTGGCGGACCATCGCTGGTCTTCTTCTCTGTAATGTATTCATGAGCTAATAAACATATATTTTACTCCTAGATCTAGTACACACTACCATCTATATTATTATTCCATGTATGTAAATTACCAGGTATAGCAGTAAACATTTTGGCATCGTTGCCTTAAAATAAATTGGGTAAGCATTGCGTGATTCATGCCCTTGGATCCCAATAAAGGCGAGAAGAGGCCACTGGGTGGTCAAGACAAAGTGATTAGGCGATCTTTAAGAATTGTAGACCAAAGAGAACGAAGAAGACAACCGTTTGTACAGACGTCGTCAGACGAGGAGTACAAAGAAAATCTTGAACTGACAGACATATTTCACGGCATTGAGAGCCTATCCATCTCAGGAGGACCCTCAGATGAAGGGAGTACGAGCCAAGGCTTGGAAGTACCCGAGGTGTTGGGAACACTGGAGGTGGACGTGTGGAGGACGCGTGCGTGATCGAGAGTGCAGGCAAGGCAGTGGGACATAGCAGTCGGAACAGTCCACCTAGGTCTCACGCACAGGGGGGCAATCAAGCGAGAAAGATGGTGACTCCTTTGACGAGTTCGAATGTAGGTCGACAGAAATTGCCGAAGTTCACGGGGAATGGGTCAGAAGACCCTACGAAGCACTGGAAGGAGTGTCCATACAAATGGAAAACTAGAAGTATGCAGGTACTCGTCACACAGGGCAAGTCCACTCCATCGAAAGCACATAATGTATCGCCAAGTAGTAATGAGAATCCACGACGAGGGCGGAATCAAATATAGTACGACTCCAGAGGACATCCTATCATACAATGCCAATAATGTAGTGAATGGGGACACTTTGCGAGAGACTTCCAGAAGTAGAAAGACAACGTACAATCATTATGCAAATGGTGTGGACTAGGTAATCATGAGGACATCAACTGCTCAAAGCAAAAGGGTATTAATATGTTGAATGTGGAGGAGCAAGATGAGGCAGTTCTAGCAATCACGAGATCCCAGACAAGGAAGGCAAAGTACCCAAACCCTTGTACGGAGAAGGAACGACTCAGAGTACAAGAAGAAATGATGGCGAAGGAATGAGTAACCTCCAAGGGAACTGCAAGTACGTCATTGCGATTAGAGTCAGAAAAGAACATAGTACGGCTGGTACTACAGATAGTCGTACCCATCAAGGTGGCAAACCTTCTTCAAACTATGTCGCAACTGAAAGAGGCAATTACCAACATGGTCAGTGATGACACACTTGGCCAAAACCAATGTAAGCCACATGGGGAACTAACGACCAAGTCACCACCGGAATAGAACCAAGCCACAGACTATGTTCCTGATGATTGGAAGGAAGCCAGCGGTCGTCGAAATGGAGATAATGGGGAGAAAGCTAACATATACCATAGTTAATGGAGGCTTGGGAGTTAAAGTGCTGCTAGAGGAAACCTAGAAGTTCCCGGGGAAACCGATACTCTACTTGCCAACCTTCCACTTGGTAGGTGCTAACCAACATGGTATCGAGCCATTGGGGATGTTGATTGCACAAAAGGTAACAATTGGTAAGCAATATTTCTTCTTGGACTTCGTAGTAATCTCGTTGGAGAAGAAGGCATATGACGCAATTCTTGGGAGAGGTTGGTTGGTCACTGTCGAGCCAGAGCACAATTGGAAGAGGAACACACTTGTTGTGAGGTTTTCACACATCACCCCAATCCTTGGGGACCCCCTCTGAGATTTCGACTTGAGGTTATTGTTGAGCAGTTAGACAACACTTCCTTCCTTCCTAAGTGTGATAATCGAGGTATGTGTTGATGAAGTTGAATGGGCATTTGAAGGGGGATATGATGGAAGATTTCCCAAAGGACTTTGGCATCTGAAATTGGCGACTTTCCCATGACTGGTCAGATTCCGACCAGTCATAGGACACACTCTGTCCTATATACCCCAGATTTCTGCCCCCAACTTGGAGTTGAGAAGGAAATCCTTTGAGCATGGTTTGAGGCAAGTCTTTGAGAAGTGGATGGAGTCTGGGGGATGTTTTATGCTTAAGGGGTCATGTCTTCCCTTGGGCGGAATTGTCCTGTCTATGGGGCAATTCCGCCCAGAATGTTGGTTCTCCTTCCTTCACCCCTCTCCTAGCCTCCTTTCTCCAAGTAATGGATGAGCAGTTAGAACCCCTTTGACTTCGAAATCTAATGATAAGCATTGATGTTTTAAGAGGTTGCAAGTCATATTTGAAAGGAAATTGATAGTGTCCTATGACTGGGCAGATTCCGCCCAGCCATAGGACAAGTTGTCCAATGCACCTAGAATTTCTGCCCTCTCCTAGCTTTGATGTTTTGGATCTTTTGGATGGTGGCAGGCTGTTTGAAGGCAATTTTCGAATCCATTCAAGGTAGTAAAGTTTAGTTTGGTGGGCAACCTTCTCGGGCGGAATTGTCCCATCCATGGGACAATTCCGCCCACATTAACATTTCCCTCTTTGAAACAGGACGGCCCCTCCCTTAGCAAACAAATCAGAATTCAATGCAAAGTAAATCAAGTCGAATCAGAATTTAAAGAATCAATGCAAGGTCGGCCATGGTTGGTCTTTTAATTCCATTAAAAATCAAATACAAGTCGGCCCCTTCAAGGAATTTGACAAAAAGGTATATAAGAAGGGTGAGTTTGGAATTCATTTTAAACATCAACATTATTTGGCGCTAGAAGGAGGGCATGGATGAATTTCATTCTTGGATCAACTTGGAAATTCGGAGCAGAGATTGACGAGGAATGAGCTTTCAAGTTGTATTTGAGATGAGAAGATCTCCTTAAAAGTGAAAAATCAAAAAAAAAAAAAAAGTGAAAAGTTGAAAAAATCCATAAAAAGGGAAAAAACAGAAAATTCAAAAGGAAAGGTTTCTCAATGGATAGGAGGGTGGATGTTCTTCCCATTTGGTTTGATTTGAGCAAAAGATTGCATCCACTTGAATTATCTCAGCTTGCAACACCAAGGCAGTGTAGGATCCATGGTACCACAGATCATGAGGAAATACATTGTTTGATTTTCCTTTTTAGGGTGGATTTGGCATTAAGAGGAAGAATTTCTTTTTCAGAGGTGTATGAGCCTGCAACGCTTGTCAGTTCCGAGTCAGAGTACCTTGAGTTCAAAGAGGATATCAATAGGAAACCAACAAGTACAAGTGGAGGAAATACTTGGTGCAGTGTGCATAGCCTCTCACATTCAGAGTCTACTTGCCCATTATGTCAAGACGTCATGGACTTAATCAAGTTTCAAATGGGCTAGTATGAGGAAGTATCGGGAGGTGGCAAGGATTTCTTTCAGCTTTCAAGTAAGGAACCAAAGAATGAAAAAGACACCTATCGCTCAAGTTGGGAACCAAAGGATGAAGAGGAGTATAAGTTGCATCATGAAAGTATGGTTGAGCTTAATGATCAAGAGAACAAAGTGAAGGATCAACTTTCGTGTATTACTCCACAAGAGGAAGGAATTGACAAGAAAATTAGGGAAGCAATTGAATTCATCCAAGGAAGAGGAAGTATATCAGACAAAGATCCACACCTTGAGGAGCTAGAAGAAGATTGTAACAAGTTTGAAAAGGCGATCCTTGGTGAACTTTCCCTCATGCTACAAAGTCGAATTCTTGAGGATGAGTTGCAAGAAATCTCTAGCACCCTTCATGAGGGAAACAATCAAGTGGACAAGTTGAACAAGGAATTGCAAGTTACTACAAGTGAATCAAGATATGAGGAACAACTGGACAAGGCATTCCAGAACATCATTACCGCCATATTCTTTGGGGGGATGCTAAAGGATATCACGAAGGAGGTTGATTCATTGCCAAAAGTATTTCAAGATAATTGAGTTACTGCGAGTGGCATGATTCACCATCAACTTCGACCTCCAGAGGCTTTGCCACTTGGGATTGATTTTGATGAATTTATGAGGATATTTGGTTCTAGTCTTCCTTCCAGTTTTGAGGATTCCAAGAGTGATGAGATTTCACATGAAGAATTGCAAGATGTTCCTAAAGAAAATTCAGTGGGCAATTTCATGACAAATGAAGATGCTTCAAGTGTATTTAGTGAGAATGTGCAAGATATGTTGAGCAAGGAACAAGTTATTCCCATAGAAGAACAAAATGAAGAACAGTTTGGGTTGATGCTACCGTTTGAGCAGCTTGAGGATATATTTGAAGGAGAAATCATCAAGGAATCCTTGATTTTTGAAGATGCACTTAGCGATGTTCACAAGGATGCATGGTTCATGCTATACAAGGACAAGCCACCTAGAGCAATTTTTCGAGGCCTCAATTTCACGACTGATCCTCCCTTGATCACTCACGAGTTTGATGTTGATGCTAGTGGGGTGGTCCATCATCAACTTCAACCTCCTGAAGCTGTGGAGAAGTTCCAGGTTCCATTTGAATTTGAATCACGCCAGGTTGTTTCTTTCCTTGCTCTTAATGTTCAAAGTTATGAAAGTTGTTATTTTGATTATGGAAATTTTGGAAAGACAACTTGTTTATGGATTGACCATGGTCCCAATGAGTTGCCTCAATTGTTG
>MU224432.1:4792402-4808091 GCA_018584345.1 Thuja plicata | reverse complement strand
TTTTCAAGTCTAATTCAATTTCAAACTCATTGCCATGACCATGAAACTCTCAGTTCAGATTTCACATATAGATTTCGAGTTCCATGTTGCATTCCAGATTTCAGCGCCCTATTAGTAAAATCAGATTTCGTTTTCATGCCCCAAATGTTTCATGTTAGATCATACCATGATCAATTTCAGATCTTATGCAACTTGAAGTTCAAATTGCATCATCATCAAGTTCAGGTTACAAGCACTTCCAACCATTGCTAGACGACCACTCGCCTCACCTTGCTGCCATCTACAGACCAGACTTCGAGCACCTGAGAAAATTTTCAACAGGGGGTCCCCAAATTGGGGCGAGTTGTGAAGACCTCACAACAGTCTGTAACACTGTTGCATCCATTCATGTTCATGAAAGTGTTCCAAAAGCCTAAACTAGAAATTCTGAGTAAGTTACCCAGGCAATGAGCTTAATCTGACAACCCAATATGTTCTGCATTTACTAATGTTCAAGGATGATGTCTTGTCATTTGATGGGAGAATATGCCTACACATGTTTCATTATTATCTAGTATTTCCTGAAGTTGTGTGTAATGGTTAGCAAGTCTGAAACCTCAGAAGTGTCATATTACTAGTGAACTTATATGTTTGTTGTTTCGGCTTGATGCGGCAGCAGCTCGTGGTGTCTGCCTTCCAAAGATTGTGTAAAGATACCGTTGGGGCTAGTTAAGGCTACATTGAAATCTGCATAGCTTGTTCTATCTTCTTACAGGGTATGTGGGCTATTGGACCTCGCCTACTTCACTTTTGATTTAGGACTTAGGTTGGAGGCTGATTTACAGATGCAGTAATATTTATTATAGGCTGACCTATTTATGTAATTATAATTGTAATGCATATATAAGGCACTCTAGGATCTGTCCCAGAATAAAAAAATGTAATATATGTAAGTATTTTATTTAGAAACATCCGATCAGCTGAAAGTGCAAACTGTAAAGAAATGCAAGTTACATTCTCAATCATTGTAATACTTATCAAATTATCATGTACTATGTCAGTGAGGTAGCCAATGATTGATTAGTCCAAGAGAAGTTGATTCATTTCATATTTAGTGTTGAGATTGAAGTCTTGGTTACCGAGCTGTTGCTCAAATCTTGACAGACGGATTTGATGTAATTGGTGGGTTGGTGCTCACATATAGAATAGGGGATTGGTGTATCCGGTAGGTTGGTGCCTACTTCATAATTGTAAGTGATTCATTATTTTGTGAGGCTGGATTTGAGCAGTAGATCCAAGCAATTGATTCTCACCGTGGTTTTTCCCATCTTGGATTTCCATGAATATCTGGTGTTCATGTGTGTTTTATATGTTGTCTAAGTGTTACATCTTATAAAATTTATTAGAGTTGCATTAAGGTCCTAAGGTGCATGCTTGGAGGAAGCTATTTTGTGGTAATTAATGTTCAATCAAGTGAAAATTTGCATATAAAGATTACCCCCCACCCAATTATGTTGTGTCCTACAATGTTGATGGCAGAAAATGTACTAGTGGGGGAGCATTCTTCCCTGGTAATAGCCGTGTTTCTTGTATGAGTAAGAAATAGGCTTCAATTTCTTTATGTACAGCAAAGGCGGAATATATTGCAGCAACAACTTGTTGCACACGGGTTCTATCGATGAAACAAAATTTGAAGGATATTAAGGTTGAGTACGACAATCCAATCTCAATATTCTGTGACAATACAAATGCAATCAATATTTCAAAGAATCCAGTTATGCACTCTAGGACAAAGCATATTCAATTAAAATTATTTCTTGAGAGAGCGGGTGGTTGATCAACAAGTGAAGTTTGAGTACATTGCTACAAAGGAACAAATTGCGGACATTTTCACAAAACCCCTTCCAACAGAGACCTTTGAGTATTTGAGGGAGAAATTGGGAGTGATCTCACTCTCATCTACTCACTAAGTTCTTCAGAAGAAGCATGTGTTTAGGGGGAGCTATTCATCATCTTATTCAGTTAGCCCCAGATATCCTTTGCCATTGATGTCAAAGGGAGAGAAGTTAAAAAAGGAGTATTTCAATTAGGGGGAGTTTTGCAATCCAGTTACACTCAGAAGATTAGTTTTACAGGGTTGTCATCAATGACAAAGGGGGAGGGTGTTGGATTATTGTCATTGATGTTAAAGGGCAAATCAATGGCGTAATGGATGGAGGATTATTGTGTGCCAAATTTATGGTCCTATGATCGAGACATTGTCGATAAAAGAGAGGCAATTTAATTATTAAATTGCACGAGTAATTAATTTGGGATGACCCCTCATTGAAGAATTAAAGAGTGCAAAACTAATATTTTATTTTGGGATGACCTCCTTGAGGCTAGTGCCCACTTTGGTCAAGGTAAAACAAAACAATAAACAATTGCATACTTGCTTCATTGGCCAACCTCTTTGGAGAGGTGTAATCTTTCGTGAAGGGTGCATAGTGGAGGTTAAGAATAGAAGACCTTTGAGGGTTATTTTTATCAAGCAATTCAAGAATATATTTTGTATGAAGAATTAAAGAGTGCAAAAACTAATATTTTATTTTGGGATGACCTCCTTGAGGCTAGAGCCCACTTTGGACAAGGTAAAACAAAACAATAAAAAATTGCATGCTTGCTTCGTTGGCCAACCTCTTTGGAGAGGTGTAATCTTTTGTGAAGGGTGCATAGTGGAGGTTAAGAATAGAAGACCTTTGAGGGTTATTTTTATCAAGCAGTTCAAGAATATATTTTGTATGAAGAGCAGAAATAAGAGGATATTCAAGCAGATTTGTAAGAAGCTTTTGAGCAGACTTATGAGATCTATTTGATCTAATTTTGTGAAATACATTGGAGCAACTTCTGTAACATTTCTGGAAGATATTTCATGAAGATTTGAATGAGGTTATGAGTAGAATTGTAAAGACATTTTGAATCAGTTTCAAGAAGTTCGAACATATCTATCATGTTGAAAATTGAAGGTTGGTGCCTTCTATTCTAATAGATCAGGAGGTTAGTGCCTCTCAATGAAAGAATGGTGTCTATTACTAGACTAGTAAACAGTTGTAGGGGATTGGTGTCTCTTGTGTGTTCATACCTACAAATTGTAAAGAAGATTTCATTTTGTTGAGGTTGGATTTGGGCGATAGATCCAAGCAGCTATTTGCCATGGTTTTCTCCCGAAAGAGTTTCCACGTAAAACCTTGTGTCTCGTATTTATGTGAATTCTTTAATTATTTCATTGTGGTTGCTCAAGTGTTAAAGAAGTCAAAAGTTGGTCTTATACCGATTCACCCCCCCNCCACCCTCCCCCTGCCCCCTCAATATAAACGTGTGTGTTTCTTCACTATTCCAATATATCAATCGAAGAGAGTTGTGATAGAGGGAAGAAGAAGGCCACTTCTACTACAAGTGAAAAAAATGGTGTGGTAGAGTTAATAAATTTGCAAAAACGTCAACAAGCCAATGATTTAGTAGGGAAAAGAAATGTGCTCATGCTATTCCATTTCATTTGGCAAGGTTTCCTTATTTCAAAGCTATGCTGAGAAATGCACTGACAATTGGACACTCATGCTCCTCCTAGAGAACATAGATTGTGTACCTCCATCCTTGAGGAACAATAATCAAAAGTGAACATGTTGATGGAGGAGATGAAACAAACATGGATTAAGACTAGCTTGTCCATTGTCATGGATGGGTGGACCATTATTCGACATCAACTACTCATTAACATTATTGTTACATGCCCTGTTGGTTCATACTTTCTTACAGCTATAGTTTGTTGTGTGAAACATAAGGATGTTGATTGCCAATTTTCCATTTTGAAGGAGGCCATAGAGGAGGCTGCTTCTTCTAATGCTGTGGAGGTTGTGACACATTTGGCTCATGTTTGTAGGTTGGTTTGATGGTTGAGAGTTCTTACAAACATATATTTTGGATTTCACGTTGTGTACATGCTATGAATAATACTTTGAATGACATTGGCAAAATGGATTATGTGAAGGTACGAGTAGTCAAAGCTAGAGGCATACAAATGTTGTATGTAACCATCACACTTAACTTGCACTATTCCAGTCTTATTCAAAGAAAATCATCCTCACACTAGTTGACACTAGATATGCTAGCTATTTGTTTTGTTGGAGAGGATGTTGGAAGTGCAAGATGCTCTACAATCCAATATGGTTTGTTGAGAGTGGATAAAGTGAGCTCAATCCAAGACAAAAAAAAAAAAGCATCGTGGTGAGAGAAAGGGTGCTTGATGACACTTGCTGGTCTAATATTAAGAAAAAATGTTTAATAATTTTTGTTAATATGTTTGAGTTTGTACTTTGTTTTACCTTTTATTTTCAAATTTTAATTTGCATTATTAATATTGTTAATTTCCTCATTTTTTATTTTAAAATTTTTTAATGTTGCTTACAAATATATTTGCTCTATCATATCACCTGTCGTGGGGTTTATCAGGTATGCAGATACAGACTTTCCTAAACCTAGAGAGATTTATGAGTCTTTTGATAGCATGCTTGATCAAATAAAAAAAGCAATTAGTGAAATGGATCTTGACTTGCAATTCTCTGAGGAGCATAGAGGCCTATTGTCATAAAGAGGTGGAATACAATGAACATCCCACTTCATATGGTTGCCTATGCTCTTCATCCAAATTTGTATACACCTAGACCTGGCCAAATGCTTCCTTCTGAGAAAGTTTTGGGAATGGAGGGGTTTATGGAAGCCCTTTGTAAAATGTATAGCATTGATAAAACAGCCATACTTTGAGAGCAAAGAATTCAATTTTCCAATGTTCAAGGTCCTACATTTAGGAAACTAGAGACTAAATGGATAGGATCATTACTGTACAGAAAAACCACACTATATCCACTGGATGGTGGAAATTTCATGGGAAGGACGCACCAAAAATGAAACAACTTGCGATTCATTTACTCTCATAGATTGCTAGTTCCTTTGCTACAAAGAAGCATTGGTCCACCTATGGCTTCATCCACTCGATTAAGAGAAAAAAGTTTCCCTTGAAAGTTGAAACAAGA
This sequence comes from Thuja plicata, assembly GCA_018584345.1. NCBI lineage: Eukaryota > Viridiplantae > Streptophyta > Pinopsida > Cupressales > Cupressaceae > Thuja > Thuja plicata. The sequence continues at coordinate 4,803,043 of MU224432.1, read as the reverse complement.
AAAAAAAATAGTTGCAGTTCTTAGTGCCTTGAGAATTCAGGATTGGTAAACTACTGAGTATCAACAGACTCTAGTAGCACATTAGGATGTTGATCTTAAAGACGTTAAACAGATTGACAAGGAGGTGCAACCAGGAATGGTCGGGTTTTCATTTGATGTTCCACTACAGGAAGAGAGTGATCATTACACAGATAGTTCCTTTGATATTTATAGCTCGAATGAGGCATAGATTGTTGTATTTTGAAGTTTGAGACAATGATTTCGACTTCAATTTTAAAATTTGAATAACAAAATGCTTTAGTAGTTTGATACTGCTATCATGAATCTCATGATTAATTTTATTGTTGTTAATACTGCTGTCATGAATTATTTACATATCGATAATGTTGTTATCAATTATTGACATTTTTCTCTTTATATATAATATATTTGAGAAAATTCACATATCATCGTCCCCCCACCATCCCCAAAAAATGGCCCTTGGACTATCGTACCCAAAATACATCCCCTTTTGTCCCCCTGTCCCCGATTCCAAAACGGGTTCCCGACTGTCCCACCATCCCCATATCTGAAACGCTATGGAACACAGATATTTACACTTTAGTAGACTTATTAGCTAAATAAAAAGACTTCCCTTTTTTTACTAAAAGTGAAATGTAAAATTAAAAAATTCAAAGTGTGTCCAATACATTCACACTGAACATGTGCAAAATTTCTTATCAAAGCTTAAAACAATACTAGTGTCACTTGCTGAATACACAAGTGAGAAAATTGTTCCTGTTTAGTACACACCCAGCGATCCTCAAAAGATCAGCTTCATGCCATATATTGGTGATTTATACATTATTTGTAAAAATCAGAATGATCTACTAAGTCACTAAAATGTTCGTGTTGATTTATGTAAAGCATCTACAAAGTATGATAAGCATTTAAATCATTCTGTCAATGTTATTAGTTCAGAATATGAGAGGGATGTTCCAATTCAAAAAACGTATCAAATTGACTTTCAAAAAGAAACTAGTCAGGCACATGTTCTACATAAGAATGTTCATTTTGAGCTTGCTAAAATTTTCGAATTAGCAACTGATGAGAAGTAGATTGACTATCTCCAAGATTATAGCTTTAACACATGAAGGTACTGATTCTAGCAGAGGATTGATATTATGGCACGACGCTTGTTGATGTGGTAAGTACCAAAAGAATAGATAGAAGGTGAAGAACACAACTTGTAGCAAAGGGATATGGATAATTTTGCTCAATGTAGCCTATTCATAAGAAAATGTGGTCCAAGTGATTAAGACACCTAATACAGAAATCCTATGTGAAGCAGTAATGAGTTTTCCTGAAATGCAACGGCTTGTTGGTTCATTGCCTATCCACAATGCCATCATTCCAAATGTTAATGGAGTTTGAAATGCATTTGACCTCATTATAGCTCTCGAGAACCAAAAGAGGATATCTTTCAGGAGACAAATAAACATATGATGCTTGTGAAGCAACTGATCACAAGTAGTGCAATTTCTTGTGGAAGCAAGTCAAAGGCTCATGGTTGAGGATGTTCCTAAGATAATGATCTTTATTGGAGCAATTCAGAACCCAAGGAAACAAATTCAAACCATTCTAGATGGTTTCAGACATGATTTTTGGAATAAGAGTACAATTATTCAAACTTTAAGTGCACCGGAAAATACATGAGTCACTATGAATAGTGATAAAATGGTAAATGGTTGTCTTCTATACAAGGTTAGTGGTATGCAAGGCAGAACAGAAACAGTTTACTCTTCTTATACTGGTTTTGATTCAATTGATAATTTAACACACAACATTGGTACGATATATGCCATATATAATGAGCTGAAATTATGTGGAAATTGTATCACAATAAGGAGAGTATCGCTTCATAACTTTAAACGAAAGGAAGGTAATGTTAACTTCTTGTGTTACTCATGCACTGCCATTTGTGGTCAAATACAAAAAGGATAAATTAACATATAATGTTACACATACTTGTGAACATAAATGTTGTGATGTCCCAAATTTTAGCAGGTATTGGCAGTGGCTTTGTCAGCTCATCATCGCGACCCTCGTGAGTTGACGCCTAGTCTTGAGGGTCCCAGTTGGCGGACTTGCTATTTTTTTAGAAAGTCTGGACTTACTAATTTTAGTAAGTCAGTTGGTCAGTGTTTATCTCTAAAAGGGCAGTATCGGCAGTGATCAAAACTTCAGACTGTGCTCAGAGTATGCAGTTCTTTGGCTGGGGACTTACTAATTTTCGTAAGTCTATTTTTGGCAGTTGCCACTTTTGGCAGCGCAGTGGGTGGCTATGGCAGTCGGTCATCACCAGCAACGGATGCGGAATTTATCGCATGAGTTCATATTTATTAATTAATTTTTATTAATTAATACTAGTTATTAATTAATAAAGCCACGTTATTATAACAATACTTTATTATTATAATACAATTTAGAAGTTGTTAAAAAAGAGAGTTGTTAACTAATGTTCTTTTGGGAAACTGTGGCTTCAAAAGGGATTATAAATATGGGCTCATTCATGGGGATTGGCATCGATTGATTATATTATATTTTGTTTGTTTTCTCTGAGGAGAAGTTCTGATTTGTAAATCAAATCCCTTGCTGAGGTATAAGGGTTTGATACTGAATTAGTTTTGCAATTTGTTGCTTAAGTATAACAAATTGTAATTGCATCACCCCTCTACTATGTTTCATCTGTTTTTAAGAGAGTATTTCTGAAGCTAGGGTTTATGCACACTGAGGGTGCAAATTTATTCTGGAATTGTTATCCTTTGCACATTTCATGAAATCGGTGAAGGAATCTGGTTAAGGTTTACAGAATGTGTGCTTATCAATTTATTAAATCGATCAAGTTATTTCAGCACTGGAATTGGATATTATTAATCCAATGAATTGAATGAGCAATCGACATTGCTGAGGAGTGGTTGCATTGGTCATGAATGGTGACGTTAAACACTGTGGATAGAAGGTTACAGCCCGCGGCCAGCAAAGGAAGAAGGTTGCGGCTTGAACTAAGAACATAGCACCGCGGTTTCGAGAGCCACCACTAGAAACGTTTTTGTCTTATGCTGGAGATGTTGTTTACGTGGAGAATTTCGAGATAGGGACGTGTTATTAGCAGTTGTTGATCATTACAAATCGCGCCAACCCTGTCTAGTTGCGTTTTAATACGCTGGTTGGTATTACCTTTGGGTTGATCTTTAAATTTTGTAGAAAAGTTATCATTATCTCATGAAAATTAAAACAGTTTTTTTCCCTTGAGTTTTGATAGTAATTTTATATGTTACGTTTTCACATATACTTGGTAAATTATTATAAAAGAGGAAAAAGACAAATATTCTTTAAAATTGCCAAAATGAGAGAAAAGGGTGAACTTCTGTTGGAAGAATTTTATAATATTAAATTCCAGAATCAAATTTGTTAGTTGAAATTGGAAAAGTTTGGAAGCAGCCAGTCAGGCTCATTACAGTAGTATCAGAGCGGTTTCCTGCTAGCCTGCAGGGAAATCGGATACATTTTTTTTTATTATTATTTGGGGAATTCAATCATGGCAAATGATAGGAGATTTATTCCCGGTAGGCATTACTACCGAAGAGGTCAGTCACCCTCACCAAATGAAGATGCAGATATTCAGTTTGGCACAGTGCTTGGTGGTGATGCTAATAATCCAAGCGGTTCAGCAGGTTCTGCAAGACCCGCAGCTGCTACTGAAGCAGATATAGACAGAGAGGCTAGGGAGACCTTAAGGAGCCTAGCAGCAGGCCAGCATCATGTAGCTGATGTATTACATGAGCTTTCTGATACATTGGGACGGATCATTCTTCCCAGGGATCAGAGTAGGGAGAGGTCACGTGATGCTTCTGTCACATCACATAGATCGCAGATTGATGATAGGCACAGGGATTACGAGCATAGAGCCCGAAGAGATGACAGAGCAGATAGGGCAGGTGACAGGGGAGATCAGTTCAGACCCCAGGGGCCCAGATTTATGAGACCAGAGACTGATGCAGCCAATACTGATGCTGAGAGTGTCCCTTTTGCCAATGATATAGTCACTCACTATGCTCAATGGGATGCCCTTCCTCCAGCCTTGAAGCAAAATTTGAACTTTGATAGATATTTGACACAGAAACGGGAGCATTCAAGGGGAAGACCGGCACAAGATAGACAAAGGATGGGGCAGAATGATTTAAGATAGGTGGCTAGCAAGATGATGCTAGCACATTTTGATGGCAATGGTAGGGTCACTGCTAGAGCTTGGATCCACAAGCTCGACACCTTCCTCGCCTTGCATCCGATGACTGAGGAGGATGCCATTAGATTTGCAGTTTTGCATTTAGATGGGACTGCACACGACTAGTGGTACCATGGATTGAGATCGCTATATCATGACCAGATTACTGTCTATCAGGAGTTTGTAGACAGGCTGATCGAGTGCTTCGACAGAAAAGACCCAGAGGTTTATTTCAAAGAATTGGCTCAATTACGGCAGACAGCTAGTCTAGAGGGCTTCATCAGCGAGTTTCAGCGGATATCCGTCATGGTGTATGAAATATCAGAGCGGAGGAGAGTGATGTTATTTTTGGAGGGGTTTGCAAAGCCACTCCGTGGATGGGTTAAGTCTTTGGACCCACCCACTTTACAGGAGGCAATGAAGAAGGCCCGAGATCTTGAGGCATCATCTCGAAGCAAGGGTACCCTGAAGTCATCTGGTTCTCCACCTGTCGATGAGGAGTCCCCGCCAGTTGTTGAGGACAAGGGCAAGTCAACAGGAAGATTTGATGATACTTCCAAAGAGGACCTGAGGAGACAGCTTTGCTTTTGATGCAAGGGGCCTTTCTCTAAAGGTCATACTTGTGCTCTGAGGCCAAAGGGGGCAGTGAACAGCGGCATGTGGGTTTACACAGATGAGATTGAGGAGTCATCGCAACAGCATGAGGATGAGGGCAATGATGATCCTACTGGGGATCGAGTCTATACTGTGTTGAGTGTTTACATCCACATTTTTGACTCACATGTTCAGGATTTACATCAGGTGCAGAGATGGTTTGTGCCTAAGATGGATTTGTTTCAAGATAACCGGGGAGAGTCAGTGAAGTTTGGTATGATGAGTTCTCCTGTTGAGTCATCGCCTGGTAATGTCCAGATCTCCACTTCATCAGCGCAAGCACTTGGGGTTATGATACAAGTTATGTTACTGGTGTTGCTGATGTCAAGGGTTTATAGTTGGTTCCGAGATAGCAGGGATATCACGTGTTTCTTATGGGATCTTGGTGGAGGTTTTAGTGAGATACTCGATTGCTTGAAATTTAAGAGAGTATTTCTGAAGCTAGGGTTTATGCACACTGAGGGTGTGAATTTATTCTGGAATTGTTATCCTTTGCACATTTCATCAAATCGGTGAAGGAAGCTGGTTAAGGTTTACAGAATGTGTGCTTATCGATTTATTAAATCGATCAAGTTATTTCAGCATTGGAATTGGATATTATTAATCCAATGAATTGAATGAGCAATCGACATTGCTGAGGAGTGGTTGCATTGGTCATGAATGGTGACGTTAAACACTGTGGATAGAAGGCTACAGCCCGCGGCCAGCAAAGGAAGAAGGCTGCAGCTTGAACTGAGAACATAGCACCGCGGTTTCGAGAGCCACCACTAGAAACATTTTTGTCTTATGCTGGAGATGCTGTTTACATGGAGGATTTCGAAGGATTTCGAGATAGGGACGTGTTATTAGCAGCTGCTGATCATTACAAATCGCGCCAACTCTGTCTAGCTGCGTTTTAATACGCTGGTTGGTATTACCTTTGGGTTGATCTTTATATTTTGTAGAAAAGTTATCATTATCTCATGAAGATTATAACAGCTGTTTTCCCTTGAGTTTTGATAGTAATTTTATATGTTACGTTTTCACATATACTTGGTAAATTATTATAAAAAGAGGAAAAAGACAAATATTCTTTAAAATTGCCAAAAGGAGAGAAAAGGGTGAACTTCTGTTGGAAGAATTTTATAATATTAAATTCCAGAATCAAATTTGTTGGTTGAAATTGGAAAAGTTTGGAAGCAGCCAGTCCGGCTAATTACAAATGTTCAAGCTTTGATCATTATAGAAACATTTTAGCATGGAAATTGAGCAAGGGTACATAAATTCTCATCCAAAGCTGCCTATACTTTTGATATGGGACCTAGCCCTAGGAGATATTCTTAGACATTAAGAAAGTAAAGCTCTGGTTAAGCTCACCTTTCAGACACCTGGATAAGAAGAAAACTAAATCTAAACTTGGAGGAACATAGAGCTCATGTTGTAAATATTTACAAGGTTATGAAAGATCAGTGTCTACAGTTCGTGGAGCAGCACTCTACTCTTGACGACAAAGAAAAGATTAAAGAAAGCACACTTTTAGGAACTTCTCAGAAACAGGTAGTTAGAACAGCAAGAGTTTTGATATTGTAAAATGGATTTTCAGCTCCTAGTTGTATCAAAGTAGAGCAACAGAAGCATGGCAGTGAGTTCATCTTTCACATAAAACAACCCCTGAGTAAGCTTGAAATTTCAAAAACAAAACAAATAATGGAGGAGATTGTCAAAGCTTTCTCTCAGTCTTATAAATTGAACATACGGGCATGCCAACTCCCTAGGCTGATTTGGGATCCTGGAATTCACAGAGAGAAGCAATTGAAGAAGTTAAATCAGGTTTGCTTGGGGACAAGCAATTTCAACGGAGGATTGTCATGTCCACTTTTTAAGCTAGTACAAAGACAACTTAAATTTTATAATATTATAAAGTACTCAACAGAATTATCATAAAATGTTTTTAAAAGAGGGTTTCAAGTGTCATTAGGACCAAAGTCCTAAAAGTGATTATTTGAAAAGACACTTTTATAATTTTATCACTTTGTAGTAAACATAAAATAAAAGAATATAAAATTATCTAAGATGCTGGCACGAGTATGTGTACAAGAAAAAAGTACATGGGTACAAGCAAAAGAAATTTGCCCTTGGGTACATGGGTTTGGGTATGTGTGGATACATACATACATACATATATACATATTTATATACAAAAAGTTTAAAGATATATACAGAATTGTAAAACTGAGAATATTATATTATATTCCCTCAAAAATATTATAAAAGGAGATTTGCACACAAAAGAGACTTCTTGCTCATCTTAAAAATTTCCATTTTTCAAAGAATGAACATGAGTTCTTCCTTCTCAGCCCAAAGGCAAAAACCCTTTAGAAAAATGGTTTCTGTGATGAAAACCCTCCTAGCCATTTGTATAATTCCAAGGATTACGTGTGAATCGATATTGGAACGTATTCTCGGATTTTCAGTTGGTGTGGAGTTTTTAACGTGCTGGTGTGGTGTGAAAAATTCAAAATAATACAAAAATTATATTGTGTTATGTGATTTTTTAGAGTCTGTTTTATGTGAAGATTTCAATTATTTCAGTGTATTCCACACATAATTTAGTGGTTGTTTTTAGGAGTTTTTAGATAGATAGAAAAAGAGTCTGGCAGATTGGCATCAAAGGGAAGTTTCAAACAATCCTAAGAGACACCCAACGGAGTGGGCACAAAAGTTGCTTCCTTACTTGAGTTGTAATGTAATCTTTTGTGAGATCAAAATCCTCCCAAAGAGGGTAGGTACTAAATGAAATGGATAAGGTTAGTTATAGAACATGACAAATCAAAGCTTGTCACATATGATATTACAAGTGGACAATATGTACATAGCTTAGAGCACTCATTCTGAGATGACATCTTTGCTAGCTCTGTGGACCATCTCATAGAATTGTGGATTTCATATTATGACATATATGGAATGGCGAAAGCAGATGAGTATCATTCACTAAGTAAACGTGAAAAAGAAAATATTCCAGTGTGTATTCACTATTCACAGAAAAACTAATCAAAAAAGACATAACTATCCATAAACAAGCATTTTATATTCCCCTTTTGAAGTATGATTATCAAAACTGCATAATTTTAATAGACCATTCTGCTGATGAAAGAAATAAATAGAATCAGGTTATCACTCCAGAATGCCCCACCCAAATCTTTTGTTCTAAGAATCAGATTAGGAGTTACTAAACAGATATTTTTTCATCCATAGACCAAATTACCAATATCTTAACAAAATCAGTGGAATAAGATATTCAAAATAAATAACTGAAAAACTGGAAAGTAAAGAGAATAGCAAACACAAGTAAAATCATATATATTCCTTCTCTTTTATTTCTTTCATGTTGAATCATCAATTTCACATGACATACCATATTTGAACTGCAAAGCTGTTTAAGAAACATCAGGTAAATCTCAGCAGTACCCTCACTTTGGGAGCTTTCATCTTGTAATGGATGAGACATTCCACCATTGGCCCCCAGGCTAGACTGACCAAGAAAAATACTGTCTGAAAAGACATCATCTCTACTATCTTTAGGTTTTAAGCTCACATCACTATTTTGAGACTTAGATGGGGAATCTGTCAAGGGAAAAATAATATCTCCTGTAAGAAGATCCAGCCCATGGCCTAGGGAAGAGCTTGGCTGCAGCACAGTCGTCACATTACTATCATGAAAGGAAACATCTGGAAGTGAATTGCTTTTTAAAAATGAAGGTGCCTGAGAAGGTCTTTTATGTCTAACTGTTTGTTCATGCCCCAGGGATTCTACTGTACGACCAATATTTGCAAATATCGTTTCCCATGGGAGAGCAATTCCAAGAACCTCAATCTGCAATTAAGGAAAAGAGTACATAAAACTTATTAAGATCAAACTTTAAATACAATGACAACAGAAAAAGTATATGCTGCAATGCAATTGATTTTGATGCAGTAAATGCATTGTGAAATTTCCCATTATAAATTTAAAAAAATAGCTTTGAGACATAACACTATTACTGCATAAAAGCAATTCTGAATGGAGTGTACAAGAAGATAATATTTCAAGCAACATGTCCATATATGTTAGTCAATGTTTCTCCAAGTTTCCAAGATGGAAGGACAGGGGAAAGCAGTTTACGAACAGAAAACATTTGCCATATTTTATGAATGGCAGGGGAGCAGCTATTGAAACAACTTAAACAAACTAAACGAAGCTGAAATTTTAAAAAGCAACTTGTGCTGAATTTATACTGACAATCCTACCAGTTTTATAAGGGATTTTTAGCAGTTTTTTTTCAAGTAAAACAAAGGCAAAAGTAAAGTCGTCCTTTACTTTCAATTATAGACATTTTGCAAACATTTGAGGAAGAAATTCTCACTAATAAAACATGCACATGCTGATTATGCTTCGAAAATGGGGTAAACTGGTAAGCAAAAACTGAAACCAAGGCTTTCACTAACATGGAGAAGTAAGCTCATGTGAAGAATAGACCCTAAGAATAACAGAAGCAGAAACAAGTAAAACATGAAAACATCAGATAGGGTACAGATTTTAAAAAAGGTGCAGGTCCCAATCAACTACAATATATGTAACCAATGCTCCTTACAAATTAATTAAAGAAAAAGCATGCAATATAACACAGATAACAATAATCCTAATGTAAATAACCTAATTGATTTCTTTTTCAATTTTTATAAATGGATAAGCTGGGTTAGAGAATGCACTTTTCAAATTTCTCAAATCCAAAATGAGCATGCAAACAGATGCAACATAATAATAGAACAGCTAAATGCAATTTTAACATGCCTAATGCAATCGATGATTAGCCCCCTGGTAATGCAAGCAATATAGACATAAAATAAACCTGACCACATACTAACATAAAAAACCCTCAGAATAGTCCCAAAGGAATGAACCATTGTCACCAACCTGAATACCAAGGTCCCAAGGCCATCTGATAGTTGAAGGTTGAAAGGTGTTGATGTCCCAATGGATGAATGTCTAGCAGCTCCTTGACAAAATACTAGCTACTATGTTGAATGACCTAGGGTGGCGAGGAAGAGAATTGAGAGCAAGGCACAATATCAAGACTTTACTCCTAGATCTGATTATTCTGAGTAACATAACAATCATATTGGTGTACATATTTGGCAGCTAAAGTGTTCAATGATAAATTTAATCATTTAGCTGGAGCAATAACAAGTTGCAAAGAATAGATCATGTCATGGTGTGAAAAAAAGTTTCAAAAGGTTTCTTACATATGCCACTCAAAAGGGAAGAGGATATGGATCAACTATTCACATGCTCTTAGAAAAAGGGCCTAAGATTCGAAAATCAAGAAAAAAAGTCATTGGACCTGTTAGCACTGTATCAAAAAAAAAATTTTGAATCCCTTGGTCTTATCATTTTCCCGGGCTTTCTTGTTTTCAAAGTCTTGTGTTTTACCGCTCAAAATGAGTCAATCACTTTTTGAAGTCATATTTCATCTTTAGTCACTTTGTCGCATCGGTTTTATTATAAGGTTTTTAAGTTGTGCAAGTAGGCGACGAGCTGTTAATGAAAAGGTTAATCGCGCAGTCGCGAGCTGTCTGAGTCAAGTTTCAGTATGCCTGCGAGTGGGCGACGAGTAATAAAATTATGTATCGCGCAATCGCGATGAGCCCAAGTTAAGTAATCATCTGTCTGCGAGTGAGCGGGTCTTATGTTTGTAGAGGTT
>MU224432.1:4772469-4783128 GCA_018584345.1 Thuja plicata | reverse complement strand
GCAGCCACTTCTATCTATATTAATCCTTATTCGTGAAGCACAAAGTCTTAAAAAACACTTGAATTAAAGCGCTCAAATGATACACTCAAGATAACTATCAATTGATTTGAGAAAGGATTGTTGTCCCTAATTTTGCATTCCCCAAAATTGGGCAACCCTACACATTTCCTAGTCAGGTTGATATGCGTTTTTCTCTATGCGTGTCGATATTACGACAGGAGTATTTTTAAATGGAATCAGTCATCCCTTGATTTCTGGTTGTTCTATCTTCTGACTAAACATCAAGTCCTTTTCTTTCTCTGTTTTTCTCCTTTCACTTTGTTTTGCGTCTTGTTTTTGTTTCCATTTTAGTTGGCGTTTTTAGGTTTCAATTGCTCTGCAAAACACGTCCTTCCAAAGTCAATAAAGAAATGGTCTTTTTCTGGTCGACCGCATAAAGTTTAAGCTTTTTTTGTATGAGTGATAGATTTTAAATTCTATTTTAAAATTTTGCGCCACTCTGCGAAGTTTTTCTTAGAAATTTTAATGATAGCGCGATTTTGAATTGAATCCGCATATCAAATTGTTAAAATTTTGAGACACATACAAACATTTTAAGTTCTTTAGCGTTTTAAATAGATTCTAAAAAAAACGATTATTGCATATGCATATATTGTTTAAATAAATTTATTTTTAAAACGACGCAGATAAAAGTTGAGATTTATATAAAGGTCATCTAATTTGTAAATCTCGTAATTCATTGTGAATTATTATTTAATTAAAAACGATTTATTATTATTATTATTTTAAGAAAATAATAATAGTAACATCAAATATTAAAATAGCTAATTATGATATTTATTTATAATTAGTTTTATTATAATATTGTTTTTTTTTAAATAATAAAGCATACGTTATTGGGAGGCGTCAAAATTAGGAAGTCTTATTCCAAAACATGGCGTTGAATTTTAATAAAATTACATATTGTTTTAATTGATTGACACCATGCGTCACTTTAGAGGCAATATATTAAAACTCAAACGCATGTTTTACATATAATATCGCATATGCTCTTTAATTGGAAAAGCTCGCAATATTGGCAAAAGGCTTGGATAGATATCGCTGGGCTTGCATATATGTGAAATCCATATGTTATATCCTCAGCCAAGACCCGCGATATTAATAAGGGAGATGCGAATGTTTATAATCACCATTGCATATGCTATTTTATTCATAAAGTGGCGTTTTGTCTTATCCCGTGAAACTGGCCGATAACAATATTGCTTGCATATTTTTAAGTGATGTTATACATTGCATATGTTAAACCGCCAAGTTCATATCACATATTGCATATGATACATATGCTATTCAATTGTTAAAGCCCGCGGTAATGATAATTGTTAGTTATCGGGCTTGTCTATTATATGTAATTAAATGGCATATGTTAAACCGGCATGTTATTGAAGGAGGCATATCATTTCATTAACGTGGGCAAAGTCTTAAAAACTCAACGCAAATGCTATGTGCACGTCACTTCTTAATCCGCCGAGTTAATAAAAGACAATATTGCATAGCATTTTAAACATGCGATGGTCTATGTTGAGTAAACATATCGTATATTTAACTTATGCATTCCATCAACAGCCCGCGGTAATGAAATTGCATATGCATTAGCACATGCGTTGAAATCCATATGCTAATGTGTATGTAATTTCATTTAAAAAGAAAACTGCTGATAACTATTTCTTATCGGGCATGTCTAGCATGCTATGCAACCAACACTTAGCTTTAATATACTGCTGTTCATCATGCATAAACATAAATTGTTTCTCCACAGCATGCTACGGTTAGTTAATGAGCAGCTTTTAAAGGATTTTTAAGTGGAGGACTGACTGTGGTGTCTTAGTAAAGCCTTGGACTTCTTCTTTTCCAAGGAAATAGTCTTTGAAACTGTAGTTGGATGAACTATTTTTCTCCCTCAATAGCAATTTCGGATTTCTTGCTTTGATGAAGTCTTGTTTCTTTACAAGAGGTGGAAGAATGGCTTGAACATAGGGCATGTTTTTGAAATCTTCTTCTTGTTTACTGTTTTTATGCAAATATTAACTGCATTATGGACATTTGTCATTTCCCTCTCATGACTCATGAAGTGGCATTCAATTTTTGTGAAGAATTGTTCAAGAATGATTGCCTATATACCCTTTCTCTTCCCCTCTCAAGCTAAATTCGAAATTCTCTTCTCATTTCAAGAACTTTGAGAGTTTTGTGAGCTTGAGAAGTTTGTCTTTTTTCTCTTTTGCATTCAAAGAGAAGGTATAGTTTCTCTATTCTTTTTCTTTGATTGCATATGTTTATTTGTTTTTGCTGCTTCATTTCTTCTTCTCTCTTCTTTCTCTAAGTTGCACATGAGGATGTCATTTATCCTCATATGCAGTCGGGATTAAAAACCCCGTTCTTGGTGGTGACTTTCAAAAATGAAGGAGAAAAGATGCAAGGTGCTGCCCGTATGCAAGATGTAATGAAAGACCACTTATATGCTTATATGTCAAAGAAGAAAGACTTGTGATGAGACATAAACATCTCATTTACGAGTAAAACAAAAGGAGATTCTCGAACGTGCAAGATCTTTCCCAAAAGGCAACACGAGTTCCTCCCATAAAGAGAAAATGCCAAGGCATGTGCTTTTCCTTTAGTATGTAAAATGTGATGAAAACCCACCTTTTCCACATTTACGTGTTAGAAGACAAAAGTAAACCACCAATGTGCAAAGTAGCTGAAAAAGTCCACGTTTTGACTTTAGCTCAAAATGCATTTGTTTCCTAAAGCCCACTATGCACATAGCATGTCCGTTCATGAGCTGCAAATGGATTGAAAATCCCACTTCTTCCATAATGTTCATACTACATATCAAAGAAGGATTTCAGCTTTCAAGTATGCAAAACGGTACAAAATGGTCCACCTTTTTGTGTCCTTAATAAGATGCGCGTTCTTCTCCTCAAATAATGAAGAGTCGTGTATCAAGAAGAAAGGAACTTCCAATACAGTTGCAAGTTGAAGGAAGATCTTCTCATGTTCTTCCCATGGCACAAAGATACAAAGCGAGAAGCAATCATATGATGGAGCCAGACAGGGAAGTGGAAAGTGTGAAATGACTCCAGGCATAGAATGCTTTCAAAACTCAAACAGAAAGAAACAGAGATGCTTCCCAGCAATCACCACTATGATGCAGAACAATCAAGGGTACAGGTTCATACTCCGGTTCGAGATGCTTTCACCCAACCAAAACACATCACTCATCATGCATCTTGTAGCAACAAGAATATTGACAGAGGGTGACGCAAATAGATGTCGTGTCTTGTCAGACACTTAGATGCTTTCATGCATTTTGTAAAAGTGTAGAATCTTTGGCAGATTACACAAAAATATGTAAAGTGCTTTCATGTAATCATGTTGCAAGGACATTAGGTCCTGCAGCATTGAATAAGTCAAAGTTAGTTAGTTAGAGATAAGGATTGAATAAGTCAAAGTGGTTGAGGGTTTCCCCTTTCTTCTCCACTTTTCTCTCTCCTCTTTTCCTATATCAAGGAGGGTGCTCATTGTAATTCTTCATCTTTTGTTTATAAAATGCATGTGTTTGAGAGCATGCAAATGCTCACAAAATCACCACCGGCATATAAAGACATAAAAAAGGGCTTTTTGGAGTAAAGCGCATATGCATTTTATCAAAAATTCGCCACTATGCCTTTAAGTTATTTTAAACGGGCTTTTTGTATGCAAATGCATATGTAAATGAGTTGGAATTTGCCACTATACAGCCTTTAAATTGAAAGGTTTGTAATAACGGGCTTTTTGTATGCAAACGCATCTCAAAACCCCACTTACACATGTTAAGTTATATGTTTTTGCATTTAAAAAGCCCACCTTTATGCATTTGGGGTTTAGAATATATTGATAGTGAAGTTTTAAAAATGTTTTGCACTATGATGACATGCAATGATAAATAAAAACCCCACCTAACTGCAATTAAAACATAATCTTTATATGTAACTTATAGTAATCATAATATAATATGCAGGACTTAAAAAGCCCACCATCACATATTTCAACCATTAAAAACTATAAGTAAAACTTCTCAAAATGATGTGAAATTTTAAAGTGGGAAGTGGGGTTCTAAACCCACTTTACATGTAAATGACATTTTTATTTCGTGCAAATAGCAATAAAAAAACCACTTTTGAATGATTTTAACAAAGACATGCAATCAGGCAGAAAAACCCCAACTGCAGCACGCTTAAAACAATAAAACCTTAATAACTGGAGCTAGACAACCTCGATTGACGCCTAAGATAGCTAAAACAAGCGGAATTAAAAATGCTATAATCCTAGTGCAAAATCAAGACTAAAAACAAAATGCAAAACCAAGAAAAACGAAGAAAAGACTTGAAGGTTTCCAAAAATCAAGTGCTTGTTGGTAGAGAAAAGAGAGTCATTTCAACAAGCAATAAGGTGATAAGCTTGACAGGAACCTTTAGGAAACAATGCTCTTAAGACGTAAAATCCAAGTCATATCAAGAGATGACCGATTGCCTTAGACAAACATCATTAAGGACACCAAACCTTAGAGGAAACACCTACCAATCCATGAGAAAATTGCATAGGGTTGTCCAATTTTGTAGACACAAAATTGAGGAAAACATCCCTACAGACAACTTGAAGCCTCCAACTCAAATGTTGGGTTCTCTTTTTCTACAGGCCATCATGTTCCCTATGCCAATGTATCCCAAGACTAGTGTAGTTCTTCCATTTCTCCTCATCAGGATTGGAGAAATGATGAGTTCTTTCTGATCGTAAACAGTCAGTGCATTGTGGTCAATGAAACAATTTTTTACAAGGGGACCTTGGTCCAAGTCCACAAGCAACAGCCACTGCATCAATCACAACACACTAGCACTTTAAGATCTTCTCCGAATTCTAGTGACCTTTACTTGACAGCCAGGTTAGCATAATGTTCCTGACGAATATAACAGTGATACTTAAGCCTTCAAATGTGGCAATGGATTCTTCTCAATGGTAGTTCTAGATGGGACAAAGGTATGTACATCAAGGCCTCTTTTTATTCACCATAATATCTTTTGTAATCTGCCTATAGAACACATATCCAAAATTCCTACTTTGAAACATGTCTTGATAGGGAATAATGGCCATACTGTAAGTGTGAAACATAAAATAGAATGTAGAGGAAGGCTCGCTCAATGTTTCAATTTGCATATTTAGAGCAAGGACACTATCTAGAGTTTGTTTCTCAGCCTATTTTGAAAACAATACATAGCTTTCCCGAATTCCAATTTTAATATATATATATATGAATTTGTGATATTGCTATCAAGATTCAACTGTGTAATTTTTTAGTCAAACTCATTGACCCATGATTCATGAGTAGTGGTTCACAAGAACCCACCTCTCATGAGAAAGAAGGAACACTTAGCACTCATTGCATCTAGGTGATGCTCAAGCATTGGGCCTTCCCCGTGTTGGCTAAAAATTGTGTAAGTCACTATGACTACAACCTACAGAATTGTGACTTTAGACAACGTTGAATGAGATTTCTCTAACAAATTTAGTAAGCCTTTCCAGCTGATCTGGATAAGCTTGTAGGTATTCTACCTCAAACATCTAGATCTTAGTCTTCTTAGCATGATCTAAAATATCAAAAGCTTGGAAAGAGTTTGCTAAAGAAGAAGAAAAACTTTCTGCTTGAGGTTTAGGATTAGACGTACTGGGTTTTGGTACACTGGAAGATACAGGAGAAGTAGGTGTACTTGATTATTCACTGCATCCTTAGGAAGGGTAGGCAGTGGGTTTCCTCTTTTGGCAATGGTGACTGGTGTCTACACATCACCCTTTGCTTTTATAGCCTCATCTCTTTGACGAGCTAACTGTGTTTGAGAACACGTCATAACAGCATAGGCATTACCGAAACTCCCTTTAGGATCTGTATCCTTGTAATGTACATACCTGGTGTTAGAGTCGCCAGCTACTTCATCATTTTCGTTATATAGAGAAGCAATGTCTTTCGTTTGATAATCATTTGGTATGGAACCAGTTTGATCAGTTTCATAATACCCTGTGGCTGATTTGCCTGGCGGAGCTTCAAGTGCAAGCGTCTCTAGAGGAGGGGGAAGCTTTGCCTGAATCTTCGCTGTGTAACTGTTAACAGCATTAGGAAATGTCCTTCGTGGGATATCTTTATATGGAGCAGCAAAAGATCCTTGAGATATTTTCTTTTTGAGAGCAAGTAACTCATTTGCCAGCTTTTGAACCATAGGATCCGTACTACCCAAAGTTGAACCGTCATTGAAAGAATTTCCATTGGAGGAATTTCCTTTTAACCGGTCCATACAGATCTTACCAGCCATGATAAGATCATCTTCAACCTTTGTTGCTAGAGTTTGAGCATTAGCCAAACTAGTAGGAATGGTTCTCCTCAGTAAGAAACTAAATTCTGGAAGTTGAGTGTTGATGAAGAAGCACTTTAAGTTCTCTGCGGTGGGCTGTGAAAGGTGGAATCTGATTTGCTAGTTTGTTAAACTTGGCAATGAATTCGTGCATGCCCTCTTGTGCATCCTTCTTATTTGTGTTAGTTGAGAAAGCAAAGCATGCTCATCTTCTGCAGGTTTGAAACGTTCTTCAAACTTGGTCTTCAACGTGTCCAACGCCTGTAGCGATTCAAACAGAAGCCCCAACTATAGTCATTACTATTACACAGGTGGAGACAATGACTACAATGGCTACTACATTAGCATTTGATTCTTCTTCCTTCTCTTTACCTCGGTAGTTGAGTTCTATCACTCAAAAGAGGATGAAATGGGAAATTCCACTTGCAGATTTTGATTTTAGGCAAGTCAACAAAGCCAAGACTCCAAAGAACAAAAAAGAAAAAACAATTTCCAAGGTTGTGGTGGATAAGCATGAAATCAAGTTTGTTGAGGTTACTGAGCCACTTGTCGATAAGCCAACCGAAGAGCTACAAGCTACTCGCTACAAGTTCACCAGAGTTGAACTTGGCAAACAAACACGGTAGGGGTGTCAGCAAAAAGAACAAGATGTAGTTACCTCGCTCACACAAAGGAACGACAAATTATGGGAGAAGAAGAACCGATTGAAGGAAAAAAAAATGCACGTCTTCTGGAAACAATCAAGAAGATGAACAACTCCTCACAACGAGTTGATCCCATCTCTTCCTCTTTCCCAGAAGAATCCAACCGATACACCAAGCAACTTGAGCAGAGAGCCAAGGCTATTGATGACTAGTGCGGTCACTTGGAGTCACAAGGTGTGCAACTGATTTGAGATGCATACAGGATGTTGAGGCATGCCCAGGAAACTGTCACAAGTTTGAATGGGCTTCTTACATCATTCAATCAGGAATTGAAGGTGTTGGAGGAAGATTTGAATGTCTGGAAAACTATGCCAGACATTGATCTAGATGCACTGCGTGAGTACGGAGTCATTTCCTCATTGGATATGTACTACAAGTCTATGTGTTCTCAAACTTGATGATCAACAAACAACAAGTCATTGAAGGATTAGTGATAGAGGTAAAAGAAGTAATCATCTTGTGCAACGAACAGGAGCGCATGATCAGTGATGGTTTCCAGGAGCTGACATGCAGAGTAATTGCTGAAAGTGGCAAACTGGTTAAGGAGGAAGTTGTTATGACAGAGTTCGCGAAAGTTGTTCTCCTAGAGCTTGAGGCGGATAGCTTTGATTTCAGCACGATTGATAAATTGACAAGCTACAAAGTTTTGCTGAGCCATCTTACGAAGAACATTGGGGATTACAACAAGGTCATTTCCATGTGTGTAGGTACAGTTCGTAAAACAACTGTCATCGCATAACATTCAAGTGCACTGGATCCAACAGTTGTAGATGAGTCTCTCAATAGATTCGAATCTTTTGTGAATGATCTCTGAAGATAACTCTCGAGTGTCACGGACACTCGCCTTTTTATATGCTTTATAAATAGGTGCAATTTTGTTGACTAAATACATGTAATTGGGTAACAAGTTGTAATTGCATGTGATAGTATCACGTGCAAAGTTGTAACATGTAATCAGACTACAAGTGCACTAGGCTTTGTAATCTTGAATAAGTCAAAGGTAGTTAAGGGTTTCCCCTTCTTTCTCCACTTTTTTCTCAGCCCCTTACCTATAATTAAAGGAGGGTGCTCATTGTAATTTTAATCTTTTGGCAATGCAAGAAAACTCTGCCAATTTGTATATGCACTCTAAGACTTTGCGCTTGGATGTAAATTAAATTGCTTTCAATAAAAGAGGCAAATTGTTTTGAGACTTTGTGCATATCCAAGTTGTTATGTGACGACATTTTCTTGAGTTGATCGTGAGTTTTGGTGCTTTGTTAAAGAGGGATTTGAATTTAATAGTGCAAACTTTGAGCTGCTTATTGCATTTAGAGTAATGATTCAATTTGAGCTTTTGAAGGCTTTGTGTTGCAGGAGATCAAATTGCTATAGTTAATAGTGGCTGCAAATACTTAGAGTTGAAAGACTTTGTGCTTCAGTTGTAAGTATTTTTATTCAAGTTTGTGGATTTTCAATAAGAAACTTTGCGCCTTACTGTTTATTCAGATTATAGGATCTCCATTCGGAATAAGTGCAGGAGACTTTGGGTTCCTGTATCTATTCCACCTAGTATAAAGTAAATCGCTGCCTTTGGTGTTTTTCTTATGTCAATCCCTGAGTCACTGATATTATCGCAGCAATAGGACCTTTTTATTAAGTTTGAAAGTTGTTTATAAATCATTCCTAAAAAAAGAGGAATTGAATAAGAGAACCACCCCTTTTTGAAATTTCAGTTAAGTTCTTGTTGAAGCCATCTACGGTAAGAAGGGAGCCTCCCCTATTGCTGAGAGGAGAGAGAAAACTCATTCAACGTTGTCTAAAGTCACAATTCTGTAAGTTGTAGTCATAGTGACTTACAAAAATTTTAGCCAACACCCCAGAGGTTACCCGTTCCAGGTATACTCCAACTTAAGCATACTTAACCATGGAGTTTCCTCCAAGGTTAAGCTCACTTAGCTTGCTACCCCACTTGCAAAACCTTCAGCAAGTGTTGTCTTATGAACTCATTATAGAGCCCTTTTAGTTCATCAATTGATAAGTAGGAGATATTTTCCATAGCAAGTCAAATTGTGATATTGCTATCAAGATTCAACTATCTAGTTTACAAGTCAAACTCATTGACCCATGTTTCATGAGTAGTGGTTCACAAAAACCCATTTCTCATCAGAAAGAGTGGAACACTTTGCCCTCATTGCATCTAGTAGATGCTCACAGAGGTGAAGCATTGGGCCTTCCTGAGAGATCACCCATCCTAGTACTACACCAAAATAAGCACACTTAACCATGCAGTTTTCTACAAGGTTAAGCCCACTTAGCTTGATACCCCATTTGTGAAACCTTCAGCAAGTCAAGAGAAACAACCTTACCTCTAGACGATCGGTGAAATTAGTGGCTATTCACAGCGCATTTTGGCTACAAGATCAACAGACTACTGAGTGTCGTCAAACTCCAACCTTACGTTGGGATGTCAATCCCTAAATTGCTATGTACATTGAGGAAGATGACACGCCTCCACGATTGCTTGGGGTTCTATTGGATGAGGAAGACTCTCATCCTGCTAGTGACTTAGATTCTAGTTCTGATTTTGATTTAGATTCCTAGACCTAGCATGTGCTCTTTATGGACAGTCATATATTTTCTCTTATCTTGACATTATGATTATTATGGACAGCTGATTATGGGGACACATGGACACATTCTCCTTCACTGACCAACATGGTGGTAGAATGGGTAAGTTTTTAGCTCAATGCTTTTTGTACTCAGGATCCAAGATCTCATTATCATCTATGACTCCATCCGGAATTTCAGCGAGACGAAAGTCTATGATTTGTTTGACAGTGAGCCTACAGTAATCCATTTTAGCGATCTCTCTTTCAGTGTGAAGATCAACCCATACATCTTCCAAGCGATGTACATGACTAAACTACTTCCGGATCTTATCATTCAAACCCCTCCAGTCGAAAGAACTTCTAGTTATAAACTTCTTCAAATTAATTTCTTGAAGTTCAAACTCTATATTCTTGGCCTTTGGAACTGTATCGAGCGAATACCCACCAATTCTCGAGGGGTTGCGTGAAGTGATGCCAACACCAGGCCTATGCAGAGAATTCTGATAAACTTGGACAGCCATAAGCTGCCTAGCCAACTCCATGAGAATGATCTTGTCCGTTGGATATCTTGGCAAAGTGTATGGTTCTCCTTTAAAATATCCCACTCTTAGGTAAGTGAAATTTGGGAACTGAAGAAAGAGACAACCATACTCGCTAACTTTACTCCATGCTTCATCAAAGAATCTCTTGTTCGGAAGTTCTTTATCAAATAGGCATCAATAATGACCAAAAAATGCATCCTGTACCCTCCTGTAATGGATGCGACTTGCTCTTAAGGGCAACTGATCATAAAAGGTCCAAACAGGCACTTGCATCCTATCTCCTTTAGTAGACAGTCCTGAAAAAGAACCCAAGGCAGCAGCAATGTAGACAAGGTAGGAATTCATATAGAAAGTACTTGTGTTAAGTACTTGCACCAGCTGTTCACAA
>MU224432.1:4757836-4771581 GCA_018584345.1 Thuja plicata | reverse complement strand
ATTTAAGCTTGGTGGACCTTTTGAGTATGATAGCACATGAGAAGGAAAGGTGAGCTTTTTAAGAGGAATTGCATAGTAAGCACTCTCACTTCTTTTTCAAATGGAAGTATGAAAAGGTGAGCTTTCTTGGAAGGATTGCACATGGGACAGCAAGCATCGAATATGATGCATTTGACTTTTGATAGGTATGGTGAACTTTTTAGGAACAAATGCATATAAAAGTGGAAAGTGGGCTTTTATAGGCTGTCTGCATATTGGGGCAGCATCTTGCTCTTTGCATTTCCTTGTGTATTTTCGGAAAAAGAACATCATCGAGAACGGGATTTTTAAGCCCGACTGCATATGAGAACAAATGACGTTCTCATATGCAACTTGGAGAAGAAGAGAGAAGAAGAAAAGAGACATATATACAAACATCAAAACATAAAAAGAAAAGAAACATAAAATATACCTCTTCTTTGTATACAAAGAGTGAAGAACACAAATCTGATTTCTCCTAAGCAAT
Source organism: Thuja plicata (assembly GCA_018584345.1). Taxonomy (NCBI): domain Eukaryota; kingdom Viridiplantae; phylum Streptophyta; class Pinopsida; order Cupressales; family Cupressaceae; genus Thuja; species Thuja plicata. Next base: position 4,771,076 of record MU224432.1, on the reverse strand, counting down.
TGATGGATTTCGAATTCAACTTTAAAGAGAAAGATACAGAATATATAACTTGTTATTTTGACATTTTCTTCATGCAAAGTTAATATCAATCTAATGAGTCGTAGTTGGGAATGACAAATGTCCACAATGCAGTTCTATTTGCTTAAAACCAGCATGCAAAGAAGAAGTTTTCAACCAAAAATGTGCCCTATTTCATAGCCATTTTTCTCTCTAGCATTTTGAAAATGATAAGAAGATAAAAACGTTTTTAAAACTCTTACCAAATCCTCCAAAAAAGAGATAAAAACGCAGAAGTCTATGGAGGAAAAAACGATTTGCTGAAGACCAGCTCTTTTGCAACGCCTTAGGCGAGTTCTTTAAAGCAAAACCGCAGCTCTTGATGGAGAAATCTGCATGCAAGTCGACTGGGATTCGGCACCACAGGCCCACACGTTTTGGGAGGACGAACTACAAGTTTTTAATCTTGCATGAAAATGATGCACTTAGGGTAGAAAACGACGCCATAAGATCACACGTTTTGGAGAGACCAAAACACATCTTGCTTTTGCAGAGGGATCATGTTTTCGGTTTAGAAAACGACGCCATTATCTTTAAATACAAGCCGTGGGTTTGAAAAGCTCTTCCTACACATTTTATTGTGTTTTTGGACACATGTTTTGCTAAGGAAAATCGACGCCTTGTTCTTTTTAATGAACTCGCGAGCTTTTAAGGAAGATAAGGCATTTTTTTTGTCTTTGACGATATATGCAATGGCATATAAAATCAACGCCCTCATCTCTTTAATAAAAACGCCAGCAAGATATATTAATATAATGCCAAGTCAATGAATTGATATATGCAATGGCACATAAAATCGACGCCATTATGTTTTAATGAACCTGCGGTTTTCAAAAAGACCATTAATGTATGTTTAACATGAAAATAGACATGTCCTCACCTTTGAAATCGACGCCTTCCCTTTTAAGTGAAAACGTAAGTTTTTGTAAAGGCAACACACATTAAAAACACATGCTGAAAATCGACGCCTTCCTGTGTAAAGTGATGAAATCATGGGCTTTGCTGAGCATAGCATTTTTTTAATATACAAAGAACATATGCATTCGATATAAAAATCGACGTCTGGCGACTTAAAGACAGCCACGAGTTTTGAAGAAACCTCAACATATGGTTTGTTTATTTTTAAAGCATTATGCAAACATGGTTAAAATCGCCACTATTAGTTTAAAAAGATGAAAACAAAACTTACAATAAGCTTTATATGCATTTTTCAAAATGCAAAACTTATAAATGAATATGACTCCATTTATAAATTCGATCTTTTATATTGTCAAAATAAAAGCTAAAACATTTTAAATAGCATATTAATTTGAATATGTTGACGCTATTTAAAAGCCCACTTTTAAGAAAAAGAGTATGATTTCTATACACAACTTGGAAACTTAAGGACTTGATATACGGATATGATCGAAAAACCCCTTGTCATTAAAATTTACCAAGAAAATTTTCACAGAATGGCATGAAATTTTAAAATGGAATTTTAATTCCCCTTCGTATATAGATTTAACCTTCGATTCATGTATTTGACAAGAAAAAGTCCACCTTTTAATCGATTTTAACAATATGCAGTTTGTCTTAAAAACATCGCTAGCAGGACACTGAAAGTTTAAAAACAGGAGTCTTGACTAACCCACACGACACCTAGAAGAACTTAGAACAAGCGGGAAAACGAGAGCTGAAAACAAAACCAAAAACAAAAAGCAAGACAAACATACGAAAGACTCAAAAACTGGATGTTCTATAAGAAGCGAACCCGAACGAGAATCAAGGGATAACTAATTCTGTCGAGTAAACCCCTTCCAGAACACCGACCAACTTAGAGAAAAATCCTACCATTCGCTTGGAATTGCGTAGGGTTGCCCCAATTTTGGGGAATGCAAAATTGAGGATAACATGTATGTTCCTTATTATGAATGAAATCTGAAAGCATCAAACAGCAAACAACTTTCATTGGTTCCATAAGCTTGCAAACACATTTCAAAAAAATAATCAGGGGTCAACATTTCAAAATAGATAGAGAGAATAAGTGACATATAATATTAGTGTGTTAGCTTTCTCAAGATAAAATTAAAACTAGAAAGGAGAAGAGACTCAAAAAAATTGTGGCAAACTATAAAAGTCAGTCCAGGAAAAAATAATTTCATCCTTGGAATATACACCAAGGCATATTCAAAGTCATATGTACTAAATTGCATGGTTGAGGCATGAAAAAATGTTATAATCTGGTTAACTTCTTTAAACCTGCATTATCTTATCTGCCACTGAGGGAAGATATTTGCGACGCCGTATGCCCAAGAGCATTTCCAACTGCTTTTGCCGAGTGCTATCAACTATTACATTCTGATATCTTCTTTGCAAAGTAATCTTCATATTTTGAGCTGCAGAAAACTGTTTGTATTTTGTAGTCTCATCATTGAATATGTGAATAACATGACTGTGCATTGCTTTGGAACCTGTATATAGTGTCGCATGAATATCACCAGCTAATTGGAAGAGATCAGCTAATGCCAAAATGGGAGCTAGCCTTGTTGTCCTTTTGATTTGCTCCACAGTCATACCAAACCTTTTCCATGGCTTATCAGGACATGGATGAGTCCATGTTGTTGTTCGTGTGTTGTGATCAATGTAATATGCCTTTCCAGTTACTGCATCAGAACGTTGTTCCCAGCCTGGCGGTAAAGGTCCAGAATAGCCATTTGAATTGTCTGTGTCCAGGAGTGAACTCAAGCCATAATCTAAGTCAATTGAATGCCCTATTCGCTGACATTGCTCAGCTAAAACTTGGACAGCTACAAAGTAACTAGCTGCATTTGTCCTATCCAATGAATCTGCACAATTAAATCGCAGAATTCCTTTTTGAAAAGTGTATAAACTGAACACTCCTCTTCCTCCTCTGCACTTATTGTGTATAATTAACCCCTCTTGATTCTTAACTTTTTCCAATGAAGGGATGTACTCTCCCAAAACAAATCCTATACCAATGGTTGGCTCCCTTAACAAAGACCAAAGTCCTTCAACTGTCCTAGCCTCTCCTTTAAGTTTTACACTTCCATGCCAATCATAGTTGATTAGATGAATTGTTGTATCAGGAAGTTTTCCGCTTGACATAATTTCATTTATTGATTCCTGGAAATGCTCAAGTAATATTGTTTCAGCTTTACCTTCATTGTTTCTGAGTAAATTAACACATACAATTGGAACTTTAGAAGTCTTGATATTTTTTTGAGCATTTCCAGTCTCCTTTCTACTTCTGTACCTCCTGCTCAACCTATTATAGTACCGAGCAGATCCTCTGTAAGGATCTTGGGATGATATATAAATTTCTGCCTCTGCAGCAGTCAGCTTTAATTCTGCTCCCCACCAAATTGGCACCGTCCCCCGTCGCCAAAGATATACACTGAAAGGAATGGGCCTGTCAGCAGGTATCCGCAGCACCCAAACAAGTTTCTCACACTCCACTTCATTTCCTGTCAGAGCATGTGAATTTTATAATAGAATTCAAGTATAAAAAATAAACAATAAACTCAATCTAGGTATGAGAGTATACAAGGCAGTTTAATGCTAGAAAAAGAATTCCTACATTATATAAATAAACATATAAAAGGTTGTTATGACAGAAAATTAAAATCCAACTCTATAAATAATTTCAGTTGTACCTTAGAACCATTTAATTTGACAAATAGACGATTGCATGCAATGATAGTACACAAGTACTAGAATGTCCAAACATCTCCCAGAACTTCCAAACAAATTACACTCAAAGTCCTTGGCTACTTTTACCATCCTTCTATGCACAGTAATAGGAAGCAGTGTCCTGTGATTTGCAAAAGTTACTTTTACCAATTCAATTTTTACCATCCTTCTATGTGCAGCCATATGAAACATACAGTGACCTGTGGTTTGCAATAGGTAACTCTAGTAATTACGCCTTCCAGTGTAATGCCCTTCCTGTCGACGTAATCGGTTACGTGTGTCTATTGGCGTCTGGTCTTGATTTGATGGTCAACTTAGTAGATTTTAATTAATTATTTAACTAGCCCTAATGTGTTTGTGATTTAAACCTATTTTATATCAATATCGATTAATACTATTATAATTGTATTAAGGTGTGAATTTTGTTAATAAGATAATGTTATTAGTCATTGATGAATATTAATGATAAACTTAATTATATATTTGAGTGAATGTTTGTTCATGGATAGTTAAAATATATAATTAAGTTATTATCGTAAAATCAATTATTAATGAATAGTTAATGAAGCATTAAATTATATTTGATGTTTTATCTATTATATATGCACATATTCATATTAGAGGAATAATACTTTTCTTTAGATTCTTTCCTATTTGGTAGGAGTTAATTTTTCTGCTTTTTATAGTGAATTATAAAGGAGAAACAACGAATGTAGTAAACAGTATTTAATGCTTTCATTAAGTCTGTAGAGTGGCTGGTGCATGCGCCTTAAAGAAGACGAAGAGGTTTCAGTTCTTGTATTTATTTTGACAGTTTCAGTTTTCCTGGGATATAATTTGGTTTTCGTCTGGAGTTTTGGGGGCGGCTTGGGAGCCTCTGACAGATCTGAACGTTGGGGAAGAATGCTGGGTGGATGATTTCGGATTTTGGGGAGAGCATTCTGGTACTTTCTGAGGAGAGAATATATATCTACTTAAAAACACCATTAATCATCATCACAGTGGAAGTTTTCTGAAGAGCTGTACAGGCACAGGTATGTATACGGATTTCTTATTATGTTGCTGTGAAAATTCGAGGAATTGTAATATAACGTTTCATTACATTATCAGTTGATTCAATACCCTTTGAGTTAGGGTTACAATCAGTAAATATATTTATTAAAGAAGCATCTTGAAAATTATGATGAATAGGACAATGAAATAGGGGATAGGATGAGATTTTTGGGTTCCAAAATTCTAAAAGTTGCAGCTGTTGTAAGTACGATTTGGGTTGGCGTAATCAATGAATTTTGAATAAATGTTGCACAACCAAATTGAAATAGAAATTCAACATATTGTCAAATTTCGTATGGTTTTATCTTATGATGGAATTAGGCGATTGATTATTATTTTTTAAATGGAAATGGAATTGTTGAGTTGCATAAATATGTTGCGTCCGAACATTAATTTCCAGGCGTCATTTTTGGAGGTGTATAGTGTTGAGTGCCATGGCTAAATCCTTGCGTGCCTTTCCTGGCGGTATTTGGACTGCCTTTCTTTATCGAGTTTGGTGCTGTGTGTGCTGGCATTTGGGATTCAAACGTATCTATGGATCATGCCGAAAGGGTTGATGGTTGACAGGGTGCTGGTTTGTCTTGGCCATCGTGATTTTGTGTAGGGTTTTACTGTCGTGCAGACCTATTTCTTTGACAATGAGAATTTCTGTAGCCGCTGACCTGATTGCCTAGTGACCTGCTGTTTTGTTTTGGATATTTGGCGTGTTTCCATGGGTCGTGGTCTCTGGCAACCCTTCTTAGGCTCAGTTTTTCCCATCCCTTTTATTTGGCATTAAGCATGAAGTTCTTACTGCCTTACCAGCCCTTGGATTTGGGCATGCTTCTCTGTAAATGTAGCTGCATCTGATGTAAATGTGTGTGGTACCTGGCATCTTTGCTTGCATTTTTTTCTATGTTGCTGTCAGCGCATTATAAGCCTAAGTGGCGATGGTCAAGAGATCAACTTTATGTTCCTTCGAACTATACCAAAATTTTAATAGTATGGCCATTGGTTTCCTAATGAGATGGCGTTTGGACGACATTTATAATACTCCTGCGTAACTGTTCCAAAAGGAACCGATGTAAATGAGTCGCCCCATTTCATATAAAAATTAAACATTAAAAACAAAAAGCACGGGTGATGTCATTGCCTAGGATAGCCATTCTCAATATTGAATGGCACAAGCTTGTGGATATCAAAGTATCTATAACAGTCAAAGTACATGTCAATCTGTGATGCATTTTATTAAACATCTTACAATTGCGATTGGGAAGTTGGTCTGAACAATGTTTTTTAATTGGAAGGGCCACCAAAGGCATTGGAACCAACATAGGTTAAAACAGCTTTTGGTGTGTTCAAAGAGTCATTTTCGAATATCAAGTATTTTCTTATTCATGTGGAAGATCGAGATAAACTTAGAAATAATTGCAAATTACAAATAATGTTTATCTTAGCCTCTCTTTATCCATATTTTGTTTAACATATTCATGTTATTTGATGTGAATAAAGTGTCTAGTTGTACAAATATGTTCTGTGAAGTCTACAAATAATTGAAATTCTAATAATAAATGTGCTATATAGTTATTAATTCATTTAACTATTTTCTTGTAGTTAGTTTAGCTTGTTCGTTGATGTATTAATCGTTTGGTTAGGAATTTTGCTCCTTTTGTGAGTTTAGGAAATTGTATTCTTTTATAAAGTTAAAATTTAATCATTAGTTAGTTAAGAATCATATTATCTTAGGTAGGTTGTTAGGTAATTTGGTATAAATAGTTTTTAAGAAGAATTTATAAATCTAGGTTGTATAAAATTAGTTGTTTTGAATATTATAATTGTCAATTTAGCAATGTGTTATATGGTTAAATTAATCTTTCTACTTGTTTAATTTTGCTTAGGAAATATGTTAAGGAGTTAAGCAATAGGATATCTTCTTTATTTACATTAATGAATGTTATCTGTCATGTTATAATTATATATCAGTCGTAAGTTTAGATAGGAGTTTGGTTTATTATTGTATTAATTGTCAAAAGGATATTATTATTATTTTGGTAAATAGGCATGTAGTATAAATAAGTAATAGGCTATTAAGTTGATTTTAACTTTAAATGAAGGATGTACGATTAGTCAATTCTTATGTAAGTTGTTTTGGGGTCTCCGTTTGAGACTAGAGGCTTACATATATGTTTGTTTGTTAAGTTGGGGACGCGTTAAATAAGCTTAAAATATACATTATATTCTTTTAATCTATACCGAATAGGTGATTTGTTTTGAAAACTTAAAGTGTTTAATTGTCTTATTGTAGATGTGTAATCTTGTTGTATTTGTGGAGGTGTTGAGGGTTAATGATAGGTTTCCTTATGAATAACCAAAGGTTGGGGTTTTGTCTTGATATTTTGAATTCGTCTTGTTGCTTGAATGTTAATGTTTACACGATCTCATATGTTTGGAATATCTTGTTTTCTTGTAACATGTTGATCAAGGCCTAACTATGTAATTGAGGTCACATGAGGATGTGCTTCTTTTCTTGGGTATTTTATGGTTGGATTTTTTTAATGTCACTTGATGATAAGTGTATTATGTTATTTTATAGAATGGATCCAAAGGAGGACATATGTATAAATTATGCTATTTTTGGGTTATGGTTTATGTTCTAGATTCCAAAGAAGTTCTATGAGATTTTCAGCATGAGGAATATATGAATTTTGTTTTGATGTCCCTCTTGTTATGATGCCATAAACGGATCCTATTGATGATTTAGAGTTTATGCTTCAAACTCTTCTTTTGTGGTTTCTTCGATTATGAGGATTTTATGAGGATTCTTTTGTGATTATTTGTTTTGTTCACGCTTTTGGTTTTTTTTAGTTTGGAGCATAGAAGTGGTTTTCTAGGAGCATGGTTAGGGGAGTGGTGTGCAATGGAGGTCAGGGCCCTAAGTGGCTGCCAGGGTAACCCATTGCGGGTACATAATCTAGTGATAACAAAATAAAAATTTTGGGATGGGTTAAAACACTAAACAAGATAATTATGTTATCTCCCCCATGGCCTTAAGTGCTCGTATAGACTAAGGATGGGTTGGAGAAGGCCTAGCTACCTGTGTGGCATAAGTCTAGTAGATTGGCTCCTTGTCCTCATGAAAGATTGTTGATTCCACATGAGTCCTCACCTCGGGGCCAGGGTCTAGAGGGAGAGACTGCCAGAAAAACCCAAGATAGTCGGGGGCTATGTGATGACACTCTCCTATATGTGTCTTATGATTCCCTCCATTTCGCCTTCTGGTTTGCCTCTGGTATCCCTATTGTATTCCTCTTGTGAATTCTCTATGTTATTTTTTGGCTTTGTTGTTCCTTGCTTGCTCCCTTGCTTGTGTTTGCTTGTGTAGTGTGGAGCCTTATGTCTGTCTCCTAGCTCGGAGGGAGTGAGGTTTAGGGTTCCACGTGGTTGGGTGGAAAATATTTTTCCCATCGAGTTATTCCAGAGTTGTTCATGAGCTTCTTGGATGATCTCGCTTCTCCTCTGTAGTTTCCTGTTTCATGCGGCCAGATGATTATTATAATTTATTGTATCATGCTATGTAACTTAAAATTGATGTAATTATTGCAATCTCCTAGAGGAGATGACTGTTATTTGGATTGTACACCTATGTATCCATGATTATTTGTAATGTAATTGGACAAAGGATGATTTTGACTTTGGATATTATTGGCATGTATCTAATTGTCATTTTGATTGTAGAGATTCAACTAGATAGATTTATGGATGTCTTTGACTTAGCCATTTTGTTATGTGTTGCTAGTAGCAACATCAGGGAACCTAAGAGGACCTTGATGTTTGGTCTTATGTTTAACACTCGTGTTGCGTTAATGACATGTATCTTGTATAAGTTCACATGTTATGCAGTTGTATTTATAATGTTAGTTGTAATCTATGTTTCAAAAAATATATATTTGCACTTTCCTTTGTTAGTTGTGTTGTCCCCTCGGGTTCCCTGGCGGGGGCGTTACATCCAGATAGTCCAAACAAGTGCCACAACATCCAAATATTCCCCTATTCTACATTAGACACAGAAAACTCAAAATAAATTTTGATTTGAGGATTTAGTTCAAGAAAAAGGAAGCAAACAGAGTGCTTCATTCCTAGAATTACAAATGGAAGATATTTGGCATGCTACTCTGCATTTATCCTCAATTGTTTTCAACTATACAAGAAGCAGAAACAGAGATAAACCAGTTAAATATTAAATCTTCATATTGTAAGTATATATCTAAAAGCTACCTATCAGCCATCAGATAGAAATCTCTCTTTTACATCTTGCAAGGGTTTTAAATCCCAACAGATGTGAGAACAGGTGCTGAGAAAGATGAAACCCATCTTAATTAAACATCCTAACTAAAGCAAGATGTGTACACCTGTAAAAGCTGGACTATTTTCAGTGCCAAACATCATAATAATTTCCAAATAATTTTTCTTAGGACCTCCCTTGGAAAAACTATCTTCAGAGTAATGTACCAGATATCTCTACAGTACCCATCCAATTTTAGTCCTTTCTAAACATCAATTTTTAATCTTACAACACATCAGATAAAAATTCACCTGTGCTACATGCTGCATTCAGTCCTCGAGCCAAATAGCGGGTTCCAGGATGAATTCTACTCCGTCGAGCAGTAAGAGAAACAGCAATTTCTTGTTGATTTGAATCTTCAAAAGTCCTACACTCGGCAAAACCCTGTGACAAGAAGGAAAACCATTACCCTGTCAAGCCTAACAATGTAGAAAAATTTATTACCACTCCAACTACAGTGTTTTTCAAATCCTCGTGTGCACCTTTGAAAACAGTGTTCGATATTCTTATATGGAAGAATCAGATTTAAGAATATTTAATATTCTTGAGGTTGGTGCAAATTATGGCACATTGCTCTACCCCTTCTAAGCTACAAGAGGGCCCCAAAATAGTCCTTTCGTATCTATCCAATGTAGCCTCTCATGTAATCATTTTTTTAATAATGCAATTAATGAGGAATATTTTACTAAAAAAATTGTTTTAACTACATTAAATTGAAATTTATAATCATAATAAAATGAAAAAGCTAAATATAAGATCATTAAATATATTTTTGAATGAGTTAATAGGAAAGAATCGTTATAGAAATCCAAACTATTTACCACCTCACAATGTTATAAGAATGAACTTTGATGGGGCATCTAAAGGCAACTCAAGTGAAGCAAAGACCAGCTTTGTTTTCCTGAACTCAGATAGCATTATGATCATGGGTGATTCTAAGCATTTGGGGAAGAAAATCAATGATGAAGCAGAACTAGAAGCTCTCTTAGAAAGCTTAAAAGTGCCACGTGTGCAAGATATCGGAAGAATTGAGATGGAGCCTCAAAGATGCTGGTGCAAGAAATTAAAAAAACAAATATTGTCCTCATTGCAAACTAAGAGGGATCCTAGAAGAGATATTGAGGTGTTTAAAATATTTTGATTGGATGTCAACTTGGTATTGCTGTAGAGAACATAATTAGGTACCCGGCTGCCTACCTGATCAGGAAGTGCTTCATAATGATTTCACCTAGATAGAAAGCAAAGATGTAATTGAGTGGGGGAACTTAACAAACATGCTAGATCTCAATAGGCCCTAATACAGTTATGAGGACAAGTGGTCAATATGCATCATTTCAATTAAATGGAGACTTAAAGGTATAAGGAAATACAGCTGATAAAACTCCTTAAACATGTTATGGAAATCATTAAATGTATTCCTATGCCCAATTTGGCGATTGGTACTTGTGGACAGCAAGATGTGTGTTTAAACGGGCAGTGGTGCTATGTAGTTCAATTGTGCTATGTAGTTTAAACGTGCAGTGGTGCTATGTAGTTCAATTGTCATATGTTCAGCTGTTTTAATCACATATGGTGTGATGGCTGAGAGAGTCTTTACAAAAAATTCACTTAGGTGTGAGCATTCATCAGATTCTAGCTTCAAGATAAAATTATTTAAACTGCTCCTCTCCTCAATCACTCAAAGTGATGAAGATTGTGCTACTGTTGGGTATGGACAGAACTAATGACAATGGCATCATAGGTTGCAAGATGACAATGTGGAGGCTTAGAGTCCTTCCCCACCTAGGTTTTCCAAAGTAAACTTTGATGGGGCTTCTCACAGTAAGCCAGGAAACATTGGTACAGGTTTCATTTTTTGCAAGGAAACGGCTGTCTGACTTATGGTGGCTCTCTTTTCCTAGGACATTGCACCAATAATGAAGCAAAGTTGGAAGGTGTTGCTAGGGGTATTGCACTGCCGCTAGCATCCTCTTTAGGTTTGGAGCAGTTAATTGTAGAAGGGAATTCTTTCATGATCATTAATGCATTCAGAAAAGGTTCAAGTCTGAATTGGCAGCTTAGGAGATTGATGGAGGTGGCCATCTCCTTATGTCAACAATTAAGGAAGCCATTTCTTTATGTCATTACAGAGCCTATCATGCAGCAGTGGGTTTTTAGCAAATGGTGAGGTGAACCAAGAGGCCCTGATGGCAATTTATAACAGTATTCCTTCATCTTAGGAGGGGCTTCAAACTTATTTAAATTTTAAGCCACCTTAAGACTTTCTCTTTCTTTCACCATTATTTGGTCCTCTTACCATAAGTAAGCATACACTAATAAACGTGGGAATAATTATCTAAGGTGGAGTGTTCATTTAATTTGTGTGGTTTATGCCTAGCACCTCCATTACAAAGATTAATGAATGGGAGCTGCAAATGTTAGTGATGCTTTAGGGGTATGGCTTGCATGACATGGAGTAGTGGATGCCATCCGATTGGCACTAGGCTGTTTGGGGTGTGTAATGAGTCCTGGTTAGGTCCTTGTTGGGTTTCAGAATGACACGTCGAAGGCATTGCTAGGGATCCTTATAGCTGTCATAGAATGTCTAATAATCTGAGCACAATCTTCAACTCGCAAGAAATGGGTTCTGTAGGATTTGATAAATTGATGCTTAGCGAGAATGGATTAAAAATTTCAGGCCCCTAGACTATAAAGCTACCATATTAGAGAATTTTGTCTCAGAATTGGCTGAGGTTGTCCACAATATAGTGCAGCATCTAGGTGTCATACCCCGCCATGAAGAAGATATCCATACCTTAGGAAAAAAACGTCTTGCCTCAAGACTTCATGATTTTTCCCACAGAACAATCGGCAAACATTACAAATGAATAGCATCTGGGTTGATATTAAACAGTGATGACATTGAGGCTGAACAGCGATTAGAACATAGCAGTGAAGTGATCTTAACCATGCAACGATCTTAAGGAAAGCACTAAAAATTTAGTTAAAGACGTGTGATCCATCAAGAGGTGCAATTGCAAAGCAATTATGATAACTAATAATTAGCGGTGGGACATCAATGACGAGACCCGACCCTAATGAAAGGACAACCATTCCAAAAGTTGCACCACTTGAGGGAAATGATAGGATATTAAACCATGATGGAAAGAAGACAGCAAGGAAATGAAGCTGAGAGATAAGTCATTCGATTGAGAAAGAGATTTGCAGACTCACAATTAATAAATTAGACAGCAGATTTATATACTGTTCAAGTATTTTGGCATGATGCATAATGCAAGGCATTCTGATTTGGCTGATTTGTTATCTTGTCTTCCACTTGATAGGAAGTAGGAATGTTAAACGGTTAACATATTGCTACTGATATATATTTATATGTTGCTATGCTTTCCATTATGTTGTCTATGCATATAGAACATATATGTAAGAATCTTTAATACGTTAAACAACAAACTACCTCATTATGGACAATAGGATGGAACATATAACAAGGGATGCAAGTAGCACATAAGATCCATTCAAGTAAGGCAACCCCAGGTGGGGCCAGGAAGCCCAATGGTGGGTGTCACTCTTGGGCTTCACGGAAAGGAATAAGCTCAAGGCGCCTTATGTATTTTTCTAAGGGACTGTAATGTCCCCGTTTTTAGGCACATGGGATTAGCTTATTTTGTGACCTCGTAGGCTAATCGGGATGTTGGAGGGGGTCGTGTAGCAAAGCGAGTGGTCAGTTTCCACTCTGGAGGTTTGTGATGCAAGGATTGCTCTTCGTTTGAGTCAGATTGAAAGACTTACTATTTATAGTAAGTGTTATTTTTGGGCAATAGTCATGATTGCTATTTTTAGCAAGGCGCTTGTGCATTGGTATCAGTAGGGTTGTGAAGTCAATTGCAGAGTTTCCAGTTTGAGGGACTTACTATTTATAGCAAGTCTATTTGTGGTCAGTTACTATTTTTGGATGATGCTTAGGCACGCAGGTTCAGTTGATACTCCTCGTTCTTGTTGATTGGAGTTATTTGCGTATGATTATTTAATTAAGTTTATTTCATTAAATAATCATTATTTGCCTAAGTCAATGATTAATTATATGAGCTCATTAAAAGGTTATATTATATTAAGTCA
>MU224432.1:4734069-4757717 GCA_018584345.1 Thuja plicata | reverse complement strand
GGGTTTGGAGTTGGAGTTGCTGAAGAATTGTAAATTCTTCTTGCATTGGCACTTAGAGCTGGTGATTTTTATACCAGTGATTTGTGTTCTCATGAGGGTCTGATTCAGCATCATTAGTGTTGGAAATCGCAGCATGTGGATGCTGGAAGGTGTGAAGGTAAACCGCGGCATGTACAATTGATTGTTGTTAATAAATTCAGCGTGGGAGCCTCTAATGCAGTTGTTATCTTCCTTGCTAGCTTTCGTCTATAGCTTGTGCGTGGAGATGGAAAGTTGAGTTGCGGCCAGCAATGAAAAGCAGCCGCCACCTTCCCTATGACTTGCGGCCAGTGTTGGAGCAGCAAGAAGGAAGTCCAGGTTAAACTTAATTCAATAATGGTGGTTTGCATTGTAATTGTTATTTGTTTTGAAGCATGTCAATGACAATATTTGTTAATCAGAAGAGCTATGTGCATAGTTTACAGAGTTATTTGAATTACTTGCATCGTATTAATTTATTTTCTCAAAACAACATATTTGCAAAACATCAAACGTCAAGAATTCATTAATTTGGTGTTAGTTGAGGGTGTGAGCCAAGCAGGCTCTTTACAGTGGTATCAGAGCAGTTTTCCTGCCATCCTGTGGGGGTAATATTTATTGGGCTTGATTGTTTGACTTGAGTAATCAGCACTCTGGTTTTTTTTGCAATCATGGACAGATACAGGAAATCTAGTACTCATAGAAACCAATTAGACAGTTTGTCTGAATTAAGAAAACAAACAAATGCCTTAATTAAGGATATGGAGAAACAAAGGCAAACACTAGAAAGATTAAATGCGCCACTTTTAAATCTGGCAACTGTCGATAGGGCAGTAGATTATTTGGTTTCTTTGTTCGATAGGTCCTCTTCACAGAGAAGATATGAGGAGAGACGTGAGTATTATACAGGTGAGACATCTAGAGATCTCCATGATGAGTTTTTAGCAACTGCTGATTTTGGTGGAGATGTTCCTGTACTTAGTGGACTAGCCACTAGTCCTATTTGCACACCAGAGGGTGGAGATTCGTTACAGGGACATATGGATGTGCCTGACTTTTTAGCAATTAGTAATTCAAGTTTCAGCATCCTGAGCCTACCAGAGTTGGTGACACGGATCAGGCTGGTGACATGTCTTCTGCCATTGATGGCAGTCTTGCATCAGTTGGTAGCAGTATCAGCAATACATGGTCTGATTTTCAGGACACCAGACTTTTATTTGAGCATGTTGTTGATGCCATGGATGGTGTGAGAGTGGAGGATGTTGTAGATACCACTAGGGATTGTGACACCATGGACGATGATTTTATTTTTGAGGACTGTGAGGAGTATTTGAGCTCTGACAGCTTGGATGTTTTTGACACTTGTCGCAGTGTGGAGTCAGTACAGGAGACTGCAGTCTTTTCCTATACTGAGGGTGTGAGCATGGAGTCACCCCGTGATGACACTCAGGAGTGGAGTGGTACAGATGAGTTAGGTAACATAGGTTCATGCCACAGTGTAGAGGATTCACGTGAGGACATTGAGTCATGTATGCAGCAAGAGATAGCAGAAGGGTCTCTGATAGAGGATGTTGATACTAGCATCGCGGGTACCTCTGATGTTGAGTATGGGAATGATGTGGGCTGCAAGGTGTTTGGTTTTCTATATCCGACATTGGGTATTGACTCAGCGTTGTCGTTCGGTGGTGGTGGGTTCCAGGATCTTAATCTGTCGGGACTCACGGATGAGGATGGGGAAGCATGAGTGGCAAGAATTTGTTTCAGCCAGAGCTTCCATTCCTTTAGATCAGGTTATTTCTTCAGTGACACATGAGGATGACTCTATTTGTAGCAAGTCATGTTTGATTTATCAGACCTTGGGGGAGGACTCTGAGTTGTTAGTGAGTGAGGATGGGACCCAGGATCTGGACTATCATGTGGTTACAGAGGACGAGGTAGCTGAGGATTGTGATGAGTCAGATTCAGCAGCAACTTCCTCGGGGGTAGATGAGGATGAGTCTGATGTCAATACTCAATTTGTAGATGTGTGCTTGGATGACAGTACACAGAGATTCAGTGATCTTGAGGGGAGTTTGTTGGATACAGCTTCCTACCATAGTGTGGACAGTGCAGTTGAGATTGTGCACAGGAGACCCGTTGTGCAGAGTCATCATGTGACTAGCCAGTTGAGAATCAGTGAGAGAGACATTACTTCTACTCTCAAGCATTTCGATGCCGCTCTTCAGATGTTGGTTGTTTATGGTTGGGGTGCTCCTATGGCAGATGAGCACGGTGATGGTTACCTTTCCCTGATAGAGATTCATTCCTTGCGAGAGGCTATCAGGATTTTGAGACAGGATTATCTACAGTTGGTAGCCGACCAAGATCACCTAGTTGAGTGGTGGAGTACGGCATATGAGGCTCTAATGGATAGAGAGGAGGAGGTGAGCGAGCTTACTCAAGAGCTCACAGCAACTTCTGAGGCTTTAGAGGGTACTCAGTTGGCTCTTCAGGAATCGTAGTTGTAGTTGGGAGAGGTGACTATGGAGTTGGAGCAAATTCAGTATTTGCCAGCCATAGATCCAGTTCAGTTGCATATAGTAGTGGTTGGTGGTGAGTCAGCTTCCACAGTTAACAATGATGGATGTGTTGGGGACACGGTTACCTCCATCCTTGAGACAGATGCAGTAGATACAGTTGAGGTGGGTGCTTCAGTGGAGGACAGCAGAGAGAGATTCGGGGTATCAAGTTCTCCATTTGTTAGCACGATGACATATGATACAGAGCAGGTTGTTGAGAATCCTAAGGTAGCAGGAGTGGATTCGATAGAGGGTTGTGTGCCAGTTTTTGACATTACTCCTGTTGATTCATAGGATAGGGACAGGGTATCATCTGGTTTGGGGACTAGTTCTCATGATGATTTGTTTCCTTTTGTCGAAAGCAAATCTATTCCTTCGTCTCATACAACTGACCATGATAGGCAGTTGGTAGTGCCACAGTTTCCGAGGGATCAGTTGTGGATTAAAGGGGAGGAGGTTGATGCTTCTTCTTATAATTTCTACAGCACAAAGTCATTTATAGAGTACTTGCTTGAGAGTCCAATTTTGTGGGAGGGACCCTTCAGGGCTTTTGAGGGTACACTTATCCGAGGTTCTCGCGGTAATCAGTTATTAGTGGGGAAGATTGTAGATACCTTGATTACCATGCTTCCTCATCGGGATTTTGTGGTTGGGTTTGTTGAGCGGGTTACTCGGGACCCTACCCAACCAGTTGTTGTGAATCAGAGACTGGAGCCCTCTCTTGATCCTCAGTTGGTTTTTGATAAGCCTCTGACAGGGATTGGAGCATTTAATCATGATTACACAGTGAGGAGCGCTCATCACTTCTGCTTTGACTCATCGGTTGAGGACTTGCTTGCGCATCGGTGTGGGTTGGCTCTTGGTTTTTATCATCCTTTTTGGGATGGGTTTTCTCCATCTGCAATTGATGGGGTTCGTTACTGCAAGTTAGCAGGAGGTGACTTGCAGGGTCAGTACATCCAGGATGGTTTTATAGTGGATGGATATCTGGATTACGGGAGTACTCAGGGCAGATTGGCAGGGTGTGCAGGGAGCTCTGGTTTGTTAGATGGTTTTGGATATCCATTTTTCTTTGTTGAGGATGGTTGTGGGTTTCATCTCTACTGGGTTTCAGGTAGTGACAGGTTTGGCACTGCGGATTGTGTGGGTCACTATGGTTGGCAAGGTGATAGTGTGTTTCAGTTGGCTCAATGGATGGTGATTTCATCACAGGAGTTGGCAGGTGATCACAGGGACATTACTCCATTCTATCCTTGGGATCCGGGTGGACTTCTGTGTTTTGTTTTCTGAGATTGCTTGGGGACAAGCAATTTCAGAGAGGGACTGTAATGTCCCCGTTTTTAGGCACATGGGATTAGCTTATTTTGTGACCCTCGTAGGCTAATCGGGATGTTGGAGGGGGTCGTGTGGCAAAGCCAGTGGTCAGTTTTCACTCTGGAGGTCTGTGATGCAAGGATTGCTCTTTGTTTGAATCAGATTGACAAACTTACTATTTATAGTAAGTGTTATTTTTGGGCGATAGTCATGATTGCTATTTTTAGCAGGGCGCCTGTGCATTGGTATCAGTGGGTTGTGAAGTCAATTGCAGAGTTTCCAGTTTGAGGGACTTACTATTTATAGTAAGTCTATTTGTGGCCAAATACTATTTTTGGATGACACTTAGACACGCAGGTTTAGTTGATGCTTCTGGTTCTGGTTGATTGGAGTTATTTGCATATGATTATTTAATTAAGTTTATTTCATTAAATAATCATTATTTGCCTAAGTCAATGATTAATTATATGAGCTCATTAAAAGGTTATATTATATTAAGTCAAAGGGGAGTTATGAGCTTATATTATAAAGTGTGCTTTTAAGTGAAAAGTGTGAAGTGGAAGTTAGGGTTCGATTTGTAAAGAAGACTTTGTAAAGGCTTCATGGGAAAAATCGAATTCATTCATTATGCTATTCATTATTCATGTTTTTGGTCTTTGAATTTGTTAATGGTGGACATAAGGGTTTGGAGTTGGAGTTGCTGAAGAATTGTAAATTCTTCTTGCATTGGCACTTAGAGCTGGTGATTTTTATACCAGTGATTTGTGTTCTCATGAGGGTCTGATTCAGCATCATTAGTGTTGGAAATTGCAGCATGTGGATGTTGGAAGGTGTGAAGGTAAACCACGGCATGTACAGTTGATTGTTGTTAATAAATTCAGCGTGGGAGCCTCTAATGCAGTCGTTATCTTCCTTGCTAGCTGTGGTCTATAGCTTGTGCGTGGAGATGGAAAGTTGAGTTGCGGCCAGCATTGAAAAGCAGCCACCACCTTCCCTATGACTTGCAGCCAGTGTTGAAGCAGCAGGAAGTCCAGGTTAAACTTAATTCAATAATGGTGGTTTGCATTGTAATTGTTATCTGTTTTGAAGCATGTTAATGACAATATTTGTTAATCAGAAGAGCTATGTGCATAGTTTACAAAGTTATTTGAATTACTTGCATTGTATTAATTTAATTTCTCAAAACAACATATTTGCAAAACATCAAACTTCAAGAATTCATTAATTTGGTGTTAGTTGAGGGTGAGAGCCAGGCAAGCTCTTTACAGGGACTCATAATGAGGATACGTCATTAGGAAAAGTATTATTGAATCCCGCATGTATGTTACATATATTATAATGATGTTTTGTAATATCCCCTATGGATATTTGCTCCAGAATTTCCCAAATGTTCCACAAGAATTTATACAAACATTTTAATAGAAAAACTATTTTCTATTCATCCAATAGATTATATTGAAAATCATATAATATCAAACCAAAATAGATATCTGAAATTAAATATGAATACTGCCATTAAAAATAGATAATCATTACAACCTTATTTTCCAAATAGATATGAAATACCTCTATTATTGTCAATTTGTCTTCAGTTGAAGACTTCACAAACTTGCCCTGCTATGAACTCCATCGCAAATCCACCAAAGAAATGGATTGAGTTTCCGTCCAATCCACCAAGAAATCATGAAGGTTTCCATCCTCAGGCTTCAAACTGAAAGCTAGAAGCTCCCAAAATCTCCACGGGATAATAATAAACCAAGCATGTTGAGGATGAGCCTCTCAATGTTCTTTAATAGCACATTCCCGCGACTCATTGTTTTCCCTCTACCTATCTCTTGGTATTCCTTTTCTTTGTCCCTTTATTATCCCCCGCTTTAAATTTGAAATTAGGGAAATAACAATAAAATGATTTTATTGATTATTCACTAAGCTCCATTAAAATCATTTTAATACTTTATTAAATAATTAAATTAAGTTGTCATTAAATTTGATATAATTTGACAACTTAAAACTTAATTATTTAATTGACTATTAATGTCCCAAAAAGGGAACATTACAGCCCTCCCTTCCCGAAGATTGCTTGCCCTCAAGCAATCTGCACCAGCACGATGAAACCAAATGCCTGGATCCCATATCAACCTTAGAAATGTTGCTACGCCAATCCGCTGCACTACTCTAATGTAAACATTACCATACTCGTAGTTGTGAAGCAACTCATCAAGATCCCACCAAAATAAAGCACCAAACAAGCCAATGCAATTATCCCAAATCATCACACAATTACAACTATCAAATATAAGGAGATAGAAGTATCTCAAGGAGCTATCAACATCGAGCAACTCTCCAACTCCAAATGATTTTCCATGGAAGTGCATCACGCTCATCATAGGCATGCAAAAAATCATATCAACCCATCCTAAGCTACTGGTGTAAACTAGAACAACTCCCATAGGTCTGAAATTCTAAGAGGGCTGAGATCAATGCCATGTATTATATCCTGCCAAGGTAACTCAAGAGAGGCCACCTCAACAAACTCCCTACTAATCACGATCCAAGTATTACCCCTGTGGCCAACCATTGAAAACATGACATTCGAGTATTCCAACAGACCTAACTCGCTACAAACAACCCAACATCGTCTGAAAGCACACATACTGGTGGTATGAAATGACCATAGCGACCCAAATTCTCCCAAATGGAAGTGAAGAATAATTGAGTTGTGCCCAAAAGATGTCCCACAACTAGTTGCACTGAAGTCTACAAGTGCACAAAATCAAACTGCCCCATGACTAAGGTCAACACCAACGTTGCGAAGGAACTAGTACAACAATAAACAATCTTAAATACCATTGAATGAATAATGAGTATGGAAGTAGCTGAAAAACCATCTCCTCTAATCAATTCATACCTACCATCCACCCTCAACCAGGAACTAAGAATTGTGATTTGAAACCAATTGTCTGCTTTTTATTAGCTTAGATCACACTACAATTGGTGCTTAAAAGGAATATTTGTCTTGTGTGTTTGGCACGCTTGTGCATGTGTAGGGTGGACCCACTGCTACACAAAGTATCCTCTCCACTTGCGCTTTCGGCAATCTTGGGTGTAAAAGAAAAGCAATACGGACGCCCAAATTTTCATTTCTTAGATCAAATTAGTATTTGGCAGGAAAAGAGGTACACACCCCAAATAATGGTTCAAGCGACACTCGTTCGGTTTGCCATATAAATTGATGCTAGCGTTCTGGTACACCCCACAATTTCCCTAGCACCCACATTCGTGTGCAATATATTAAAATCCTTTCCTCTACAGGGAGAGAACTGGGATTGTGTCGCCCTGTTGCAAGTAGAACCCCGAAGGTACCCCCACTCCGAACCAATTGTTTTAGCAACGAAAAATCCTTCTATTTGCTAGCACAGGAGGTCGAACCTCTGAAGCCACCCCACGTTCTCGCAGTTCAAAGTAGTGATAGTAGTTCCTTGGGAGGTGATGACCCAAGGAATTCAAAGTTTGATGTGCCCGAGAAGAGAGTGCACTGTAAGGGGGAGCCCGTACCGCCAAACTTCTAAGTTATCTGCTTTGAATAAGTGCGGCTCGAATTTATCCACAGTGGGAATCCAACAAATATTGTCTCAGCCAGCTTAGGTTGTACTTGAATGTGCTTTTATTTCATTGCAAAAATCTAATATCCATTTTGTCTATCGTGTTTGATGTGTGTTCAAAATAAAACATCTCCAATTGGCACCCAACTCCACACTTGAAACAAAAACTTTGCAAAACAGACATTGAAACATTGAAACTCTGCTCTCAACACAATCATGGCAAATCTCTCAGGACATTATTTCACAATTTTGATCTTTTAGGTCCTTGCATAGTCTTGTTGTCTTGTACCTAGTCATACCCAGTCCTTGCATGTCTTGATCATTCCACTCTTTCCATCATTTCATTCAGTAATATCCTTAGCTTGCACTTAAGCCACTTTCCTTGAGTCACATGTCATTTGACGTGCTCTTTACCCAAGGTCAAAGATAAAAACTATCATACATGCCCATGGCCTCTGTGGCTCGACAAATCCAAGATCTCAAGAGAGAAATTTATGACCTTCAAGTCCAACAGAAAAAACCAATCAGCTATCATGACAATGTGAAACTTCAAAAGATGCTTAAACGATTATACAAGGCGGAACAACAACTAGTGGAGAATCAATATCAGGAATTTAAGAAAGATCACATGACCCCTTCACCAAGACAACAGTGCACTGCTTCTACAAATACATGTGAACTTAAATATCCTTTGTATAGAAAGTTTACACCTTTGGGGCAATCTCTTGAGTCGGCTTTGAAAGAGCTTCTTGAGCACAATCTTATCACATTACCTGAAGTGACCACATGGGGATGCGAATTTTTCAGTAACTATTGTGCGTGTCATAGGAACAACAAGCATAAGACCTCAAATTGCATGGAGTTGAAACATAAAATCCAAGATCTCCTTGATAAGCGTATAATTGAAATTGAAGATTCTAATGACTTATCTAAAGAGAAAGAAGACACTACTTCCAAGAATAATCAAAATCATGAAGCTATGTCTAGCAATGGACCACATGTAGCCTCCACCTCTTCCACCATTCTTTCATCTCCTAAAGCTTCCCAAGAACACTCCACGTTATCTCCATCAAACAATGAACTCAATGATGACACTTTTCATGTTCACCCTCAAGGACTGTCTACTACAGAAATCCATGTTAATCCCACTCTTGATGCAAATACCTCCCATGCTTCCAAAGTCCTAGAACCTAAACCACCATGCTCTTCAATTCCAATCATACCCACTCTAAAAATTCCTATTCAAAATGTTTTCCCTTCATGCTCAGACATGGACTCCCTCCAAGAATCCCCCAAACCTACCCAAACTCCTAACTCGTCCTTAGAAGTGGCTCCATTTCAAGAGGATAATCCAAACAATGAAGTAACAAGTCCTAAAGATCAAGATAGAAAAACACTACAATTTCGTCCATTTTTTTACCAAGATCCCATATCCCTAGAACATCATGACTACCCTTTCATACCGTTTCACTTATTCCAAGATAATTCCTTTCCATCTCAAGAGAAAAACATCCTTCCAAGTTCCATTCCTAATTCACCCCCCAGGCAAGATCCCAATATTCCTTTCATCCCTTCTAATGGTCCTATTGAAAATCCAAAGCAAAGCACACAAACCAATGATCCTCTTCCATGTCAAGATCAAAGAATCCCTTCATCTTCTTGTCATAATCCTCCATATCTACCTCAAGAACCCTTTATTTATTGTAATCCACTTTATGATCCTAATCCTTCTCAAACTACCATCACTCCTCAAGTGACCATCACTCCTATCGAAGCCAGTAATGAACTCCTTCATATAAAAGTAAATCCTAATAGTGATGGACTTGGCTATATAGCTCACACTCACGATGTTGATATCCCTTCAAGTCGTTATATTCCTCCATTCAAACACAAACATATACCTTTCTTATCCCCCAAATCCATTTTGGGTCCCTATACCCCAAAACTTAAGCCTTCGTCCCTTCCATCCATCTCTCCATCTGCTTACCTTATCATAAGTCAAGGTCAACAAAGGCGCACACCCTTGAGTACCTTCTAATCATCTATCTACATGAACACATCTAAAAGACCTCCATATCATCCATATCCATCCATGACTCTCAATTCCTTTAGAAGCAATTTGTATGCCAAGCGCAAAAATTGTAAATCCACAAATCCACACGCATTCAAGGATCAACATGTCCAATCTAATCGACATGTCAAAACAAAGCAACATTTGATCCAAAAGCAAAAACAGAATCAATATCGAAAACTATGTGGATTCCTAAATCCATTGTTGAAGAAATGCGCTCTAACGAATCACAAGGAAAAGAAAAATCAAAAGTTGTGTGGATTCCTAAATCTCTTGTTGAAGAAATGTGCTCTAAAGAATCTCAAGGAAAAGAAAAATCAAAAGCTATGTGGGTTTTGAAGTTGCTCGTACAAGAATTTCATACTAAAGAAAAATCAAAGTTGGCATTCAAGTTGCTTAATCCAAAGGCTTCCTCTAATCCTCCATCTAAACGTCTTCCAACCCCTTTTTCTATTTTGGGTCCTCGTATCCCAAAATCCACATGCTTCTCTCCATCAAGATATCACACTCCAAAATCCACTTTTCCTCCATTACTCCACCACCCTTCAAGGTGTGTGCCAATGTTGACCTTATCACCCTTTCCATCTAATCCTACACAAGTCTTCCAATACCTCATTCATCATCCAATGCCTATGTTCTATCCATCCATCCCTCTTATTCAATCCTTTGCATAAAGCTTTATCGCTATCTATCTTATCATTCATTTCATCTTGCATTACCCTATCAACATCTTTGAGCATACCTTAAATAGCCATGGTCTATTATAGCAGATCTTTCAAGGAGAACTATCAAAAGAACAAGATGCTTGAGTTCTTCATTTCCTATCATGTATCTGTTATCTTCTAGAAAAAGTCAAAAAAGGGGGAAAAAGGAGAAAAAAATGAAAAAAGATAAATAAATTTGTCCATGTGTGAAAGCCACCTCGATGGTGCCTTGGGCAATTACCATGATGAAAACCAGGCAAACAGTCGTCATGCTTAATCCATTATCCTTTTGCACTCTACATTGGGGGCAACTTTCAGGCATGCTACTTATCCTCCATATTCTTTTTATATCCGTCATCAACCATCATCCCCTGTTTATCCTATCTGCATCCATATCCCCTTTTCCACCTTTGATCTTGACAAGGTTGAAGATCTTACTATGTATCATGCATCCTATTTGTTTATCCTTGTCCGCACCCTCGGTCCCTATCCCTTATCTTATTCTTTCCTTCCTCCATCATTACCTTTGATCTTTCTTATCATATCCATATCCTATCCAAATTGATCCCTTAAACTTGATCAAAACTAAGGACATTAAAATGCAAAAACCTGTTTAAAAAGCCTCTTAACATGTCCATTCCTTTGGACCACATGCCCTTCATGCCATGTCATTACCTTACATCAATGCACCCTTTCATTGTTTTACATTGTCATATCCCAATCCCTAGCTTGGATAATCTTGACGAGAGAATCTATGAAAATCACATACACTTTCTCTATCATTTGCTTATTTGTTTCTAGCCCGTCATTTTGCTCATCCCCCTCGTAACCCCTTAACGCCTTGCTAGACATCAGGGGCGAACAAATGCAATCTTGTTTGAGAATTAGTGGTCAAATAATCATTAAAACATCAATAAAAATCATAAAATGTCCTAAAAAATTTATAAACATCATTAGAAGTCCTTAAAAAATCATAAAAAGCCTTGAAAAAATCTTAAAATTCATAAAATGTCCTAAAAACAATTCAAAAAAAAGTCAAAAAAAGTCTTGAAAAAATCCTAAAAATCATAATATGTCCTAAAAATATCAAAAAAATCATAAATCTTTAAAATTCAAAAAAATCAAATATTATCAAAAATCCAAAAAAAATCATAAAATCTCTAAAAATCCAAACAAAAATTATAAAATTTAAAATATGCAATAAACACCATAGCAGCGTTGCGCTTAACAAAAATAGAATCAATCAACATTCTACCCAACTAGCTTGTAATCATGCAATCATTAACCTTTTATCTTGTGTCTTCATCAGACACTATCATGATGTATCAGTTGTTTTATACAGGATGCATCCTTCATAAAACCAGGCATCTCAATCAACCTCTCAGACTACACACATGAACTGTGACAAGAATCAGTTTTGCATGAAGCAGGATGGTTGTTTGTTTGATGTCTTTGATTGTTTCTGATTTTATCTTTGGTGACATGTCTTTTAGCTTTTCTGGGATGTCTTTGACTAGAGATTTTATCTCTAGGATGTCTTTTTGACTAGAAGGGCAAGGATGGGGCATGTTCACATGTTTGCTGCTTGGGGATTGTTCCTTAGTAATCTGATGACTCACCTTAGGACATGATTGTCTAAGATCATTGAGGACGTATGGCTCTCATGTGAACTGGGGCATTCCTTGACTGGATGATGTGTTTTCATAAACGCAATTGGTATGACGATTCATTTGGATTTGCAGCATATCCAAATGAGGTCATCCATTTGCCACAATAAGCTTGATGATGATATTAGCACTTAAATAGCACAAGCATTCTAATCGCCTGCATTTTCTCTTTCATCATTTGCATTTTCTCTTTCATCAATCCCCTCTTCGAAAATCCTCTCGTCTTCATTCTTTTCTTCTTCTTTCCTGTCATATTGAGATCATTCAATTACTTTATCCATCTGATATATGTCTCTTGAATCGAATTTCAATTCGATCAACTTGTTTCTTGGAATCTCATTGCCCCTCGATCAATCAATCAATCCTTGTATCAACTTATCTTGTGCTCCCATCAATCTCAATTAGTTTATCAACCAACACCAATACTGGGGCATTACCCTACCATCATCATCCATATCAATTTATCTGGTTGCAATTAATATTTGTCCCATCATCTCATCCGCTTGCAACCGATCTATCTTGAATTAGCCTATCAATCAACATCAATCTCATCTTATCTACCTGCAATCAATCAAATCGCTGCACATCAAATCTAATCTGCACAATCAACTATCAACTAGCTCAATCAATCCTATCAGCTATCAACTAGCCTTATCAGCTCAATCGGCTATCAACTAGCCTAATCAACTCACTCTACCTGGTTATCCCAATCATTTCCATCAATTGGTCGGTTACACTTATAAGATGTCCAACTTATCATTTTCTCAGTGCAGTATCTTATTATTTCTTGCAGCTTAATCAATCATGCAGCATCAAAACTAATCTTACCCGTGATCTATTGAGAGATTGTCTTTCAAATATCTTGCACAATCTCTCGAGGGGGCATACCTATCATTCATACCCGGTCAAACTAGGGCATAAATCAACAATCACAAATTTTTCGCAAGCACAATTTTTTCTTTAAAACAATGCGACAAGCTGCATTGTCTCAAAGAGGGGCAAAATGAAGACATGTAAAATTGTCCTCTTACATTCAATATCAATTTTTCTATTAATCAAGTGGATCCATTATGATATTCTTGTTATTCAATATATTACTATTCATATTGCCATTAAATAATATTCACATTCATTATTCCATTTCTCTATCAAATTATAAATATCATACCTTTTCATTATAATAATTTTATTATTCATATATTCCTATTTCTCCATTAAATCCATTAAATAAATAAACATATTCTATTATTATTCTATTAGATCTCTAAATCCCTCTTATAACCACTTCATCCTTTATTTATCATATTCCACCACCACTTGTTGCATCTACTTAATGCATGTGGGACAAGCATATTTACAATTCCATTATCCATCTTTTATCCCACATTCATCTTGATATAGGATTCCCACCTTGAGGACATCTATTTAAACAATGCCCCTTCTCATTGCAAAGCCTCTCCATTCTTGTTTACATCAATCATTTGCATTATAGTTTTTCTTGCATTTTAGCTTATTTTGATCTTTGCATTGATTTCTCAACCTCCGTTCTTCATAGCTTCTTGTGCATGTGCTTCTGAGAGCATCTATTATTGAGCACAAGAACTTGATAGATAGGAGGGCAATGGAGTTAAAAATCCATTGGCATGCATGGGTGATTTAGATTATTTATTTTGTTTGCATGTGTGTGTTTGGCAGGTACTCCATTGTTGGATTGTTGGAATGATCTAAAAAG
Source organism: Thuja plicata (assembly GCA_018584345.1). Lineage (NCBI taxonomy): Eukaryota > Viridiplantae > Streptophyta > Pinopsida > Cupressales > Cupressaceae > Thuja > Thuja plicata. Next base: position 4,744,051 of record MU224432.1, on the reverse strand, counting down.
ATAGATCCTCAGTTCCCTCATCTTCAAGTATGGTGTGAGGATTTTGGCTAATTAAGCATTGAGTTTGCAGGTTGTTATCCTTCACCAAGGGTGACGCCTTGGCCTTGTGAACATTGGTTGAGGGTTTCGTTAATGAATAAAAGTTAGAAATTGCAGATTGGAATTCTTGAATGTGCCACCCCTGCTGATTCCACTGACTTCCAGCAGTGCATGTGACTGAAAATTAATTTTTGACTTTGGTGTGTACTGTTTCATTGGTGGTTGAAGTTTTGTGAGGTGCTGAGCATAATAGACACGCAACTATTCTCCATGTGGCTATTCGCAGCTACTAAGACATAATTTCAGCTTTTGGAGGGGTTGTGTAGCACTTGAAAAGTCTTCCCTGCCTCTAGCACTGCCCTTGGATTATGTATCAAATCTGAAAATTAAAATCAGATCATTAACTGCAGGTTTCTTCCCCATAACAGAATAAAATGAGAATTGATAGTTTGGAGGAGGTTGCTAAGCAACACGGGAAGGTGTATCCAGCTATTTGAAGGTGGTTTAGGTGGGCAAGCTACGATGTATTGACCTGAAAATATCTTCAGTCAGCCAGCAACAGTGTCATTTGAAAGTTTCAGACCTGCCATGAAAGCTACAACTGTCCATACCTTCGGTTTATAGTGAACAACTCTTCTTGTCAAGGTATTTAATAGTGCATTTATGTATATGCTTCCCATCTTATGTATTAGCATCTTATGAATTATTTGGTTACCAAGAAATTGTAAACAGCAGATAAGAATGTATTAATCTTTATGACAGACTTGCTAACAGTAGCATGTTTAGTAATTTGCAATGATCTTATGTGGCAAAAATTCAAAATAATAAATCAGGGGGTGCTATTACATTTGCAGTCACCCTAATCATAGCAAATCATGAACCCTAAAACAATCTTTAGCAGTCACCTTCATCCTGAAAACAAAAATAACAATGTATGGTATGCCAGAAATACTAAAAAGGTCCTAAGTTTTTGGTTATTTTTTAAATCAAAACTAAAATCTGATTTTTATCTTCCAGAAAAACTTTATGGTGATTTTTAACATTTTCAGGGATTGTTCAGTGAATTTCAAATTTTTGGTTAGAAATCATCAAATTAAGTGAAACTGTTTTAACACACAAAAGTAAATGTCAACAAAAGCAAGGATTAATAATATTAATATTTGATAATCATAGTCATGAAATAAGCATTTAAAAATAAAACATAGAGGCAGAAAATCAGAACTGGAGCCAGACATGCCATTTTTTATAAGCATGGTAAGGAGGTACTCGGAAATGAATATAATTTCAATTAATAGAAGAAAATTTGGTGCACGCAGACATCTTAACCCTTACATTGTTTTTCCTCTTGCTACTACCTATTTGAGCTTTTCGTTTAATTTTTACATCTGCTAACAAAATACTTCACATTTTCATGTAAAAACCAGAAAATTACAAGTCCAGGCATATTTGTTAAATTCTTTAATTCTAGACAATGTATAGCTATACGAAGAAACATTATCTGAAGTTACCTAATATTTATAGACATGTCATTATTTATAGCATGGCAACGCAGTACTCGGAAAAGATTAACTTTTCAATCAACTGATGAAATTCAGAGCACATAGACATCTTAACCCTTATATTGTTTTTCCTCTTATTACTACCTATTTGGGCTTTTATTTTTATTTTTAAATCTGCCAGTTAAAATCTCTACATTTTCATGTAGAAAAACTCTGGTCAGCCAATTATCTGCACTCAAGGAAAATTCTCAATTTAATTCATATGATGTATCTAAGAAACTTCTATAGGGAGCTTACCAAATTTCAATGTTAATTAATAGGAGATATATAGCTATATGAAGAAACTTTATCTAAAGTTTCCTAACATTTGGAGAAGTCCCCATTATCTAAGAACTTTTATAGTAAGTTTACCAAATTTCAACGTTAATTAATAGGACATCATAGCTATATGAAGAAATATCTAAAGTTTCCTAACATTTGGAGAAGTCCCCATATGTGTCTCTAAAACAGGATGCAATTCAGATACAGAGGGCAAGTACTAGGAGCTACAGAATGAATCTCTGGGTAACTATAATTCTTGCTCAGATGTTCACATTTCTCCCATTCATCAAATTGGAGGCAATTTACGATGGCAGAAAGGCAACGACCGAGGTTAAGAAAAACCACTTCGACACATGGTAAATAGAAAGGGAGAACTATGTGTGCATTTTATAAATTGATAAGAAGTCAACATGATGATATTATAGCAAAACAAGAATAATATAATGTCAGTCATAAAGAAAAGTAATGTCAAACTCACATCTCAGTAAAACAAACTTTTCACTATTAACTTGGAAAGAATGAAGAATACTAGCTGGATGTTGCCTTGTTAAAATGATGAATCAATTTCCTTGCTGTGAACACTAAGGATATACCCCTCGAATGAATAATGCCCATCTCAGACAAAAACTCACTGGTATTCCATGATATCATTTAGATGCCATAACATAATGTTCTGCTCAAATGAAACTCTCAGAAGCTAACTGTTCAGTGCTGCATTGGAAACAATAACTTAGAGATGAGAAATATACCTGCAAAAGTATAACACAATGTTGAAGGAGTCCTATATCCCTAAATGGTGATGATAACCACTGGTTCCAAACGAACTCTTGATCTGGATCCAAAACTGATGATTCACTTGGAAAAGGCCTTGTAATATCCCTTATTTCACAAAAATAATACTTCCCGTCAAAATCAATATCTGCAAACTCCTGAATATTTTTTAAATCCCCTTTATACTGAACTTGAGGATTTTGAAGCTGAATTTTAAAACACTGACTCTCTGCTACAGTGTAAACACATCCCCCCCCTGGAAGTTCTGGAATTGAAGCCACAAGTTTTGTGGCAACTATGAGCAATGCGGTGCTGCCCAATGCTGCATAGCCCAAAATCGCTTTAGCATGTACAGTACTTTTACGCATCCAATGCGATCCAGCAGTCACAAAATCCAATGCTTCAGCCTCGGAAGAGAAAATGTCAAACGCCTCTCGTGCCGTATACAGCAGTGCCCCAGTTGTTGGATCAATGTAGATAACTTGTGTGTCTTTCCTTGTTGATAAACTCACAATTATATAATATTCACTGGATTCCAACTCCACAATAACCACAGAGGTGTCCCTCAAAGCATAAGCTGCATGAAAGTAAAAAAAAAAGTTGCATCAGAAGATAAAATACATTGTAGAAGTTACATGAAACCTGACATCAATGATCTGAGCCAATGAAAGCTAGAAGGAACATGATATATGCTAAGCTAAAGCATAAAATTAAACTCCAGCCTTTAGCTACAAAAATGTCTTTATTTGAGGATTATTAGAGTATAGCATTAGTTAGTAAAGTACAACATAATACTGAAAAGATTAGTTTGAGCTTTTTAGCTTCCAAAAGATTCCTCATTGTATAAATGTTTCAATATTTAATATAAGACATGATTACACCTTGGCAGGAATTTCTGAGATTTCCTCTGGCTGTACCGGGGTAAAAAAGTAGGGACAAATTTGTCCATGTGCAGATCGAATTTCCACCAATGAAACTTGAGTCTCCTCATACCTTGCAAATCAAGAAAATCAAAAGCTTTTTTTGCAAATCGCCTATGAGAGGTAAAGAACATGAGTTTTGTTGTTTTTTCAAGAAAGAAAAAACATGAGCCGACCCCCTTAATAAAAGGATTCACAAATCTATAAAGATGAAGAGCAATAACCATCGAGCTCACAAATTTGATTCTCTTCAATAGAGAGTAAATTACCAGCAACAGACCAGCAAGTTTGAGGGAAATTCATAGTTCCAAATCACATGAGGAAGGATAAGAGGCTGATCAAATATCCAGAATAAAGGACAAGATCATCGAATTTATTTGATTCATCATTCGAATTCCTCAGTTTTAGGGGTAAAATCCACATGTCTGAATTATAATCAGACCTCATTGAAATTTGAAAAATCAGGTTGCTAGGACAATATTTTCCAAATTTGTCAAGTAATTATGTCTTTTCCAGAATCGGGCATTATTTGATTTCAAATTCTGATTTTAGAAGATTAAATGTCTGAAATTCATTAGTAAAATCAAAACAGAAGCAATTTTGGGATAAAAAGCGATTTTGGGATAAATTATTCTCCCTTAGCATTTTGATTACCCTCCAAAGTCACTAATTTCGAGTTTCATACAGGATCATGTCAGGATCGAAATCTGGAATAGCTGCAAGGAAGACACAAATGAAGAACATGCTTGAAGGTTTCTTTGCAAAGTCCCAAATGTCATCAAAATGGAAGACAGTTGGAGATACTAACTTTGAGCAATTGGATATGGACAAGATCAAGCAAAGGATGTATGGAGTTCGGAACCAAATGCCATCTTCTTTGGCAGTCAGCACGATGAAGACTGGAATATACCAAGCAGCAGGCTTCCCCCCAACAATTTAGTGCAACAAGTTGATGGTCGAATGTGTGAGACACTATGATCCACAATCAAGGACAATAAAGACACCTAAATGTGTAATACTTGCGTTCCTCACAAAAGAAGCAGTAAGAGAAACATTTAGATTCCTTATCATCAAGGGATGCTGACTCGAACTAAGGAGGAATCTCAAACAATGTTTGAGAAGAAGCCGAAGACATGCATGACTCTCATCAACAATGGATGAATCATTGAAGCAAGGAAACATCATTCCAAGCTACCAAAGAGGCTCATATGTACTCATTTTAAGGATGAGTATAGTGATAAGATATTTCTATTGAATAGGATCATGGGGACACCTCAAGGTGCACTGTTTGAAAGATGCATGTTCTACTTCATAGAGGAGATTCCAGCCGGATTGATAATGATAAAGTGGGAGAAGATGATAAGTGACAATTTGGATATACAATTGAGGAACTTGGAAAGGACAAAGACATTTTAAATGAGTTCTTATATGGTATACATGTTGCCTACGAATATAAAGTATACGGAGTTGATATGCAAAGGAGTAGGACATAGGAGAGGTCAACTCAAGATATATGATTGTTATCCCTAGTTTCAGCTGCATGAGAAAGGAAACTATAGAAGGGTGAATGATGCATTCTCAATGTATCTCACTCGTTTACAACAAGGAGGGTTGCACAAAAGACTATCAAGGGAAGCTATGGAATTGATAGAAAAATATGGGTCATGGTTTACTGTAGCAAAAACAACCAATATAGAATTGCAATTCTATCAACTCGGAACATACAAATCTAGAACACATTTTGATCCTTTTCATAAGATCCCCACAGCTGAAGGAAAAGGGTACAAGGATAGAATTGATCTAGAGGACTACTAGGCAACCTTATTGATGAATTTGAAGTTAGAAGGAAGATGTGGTCAAGGATGTCCCTGGACTTCATGAGAAAGTGCAAACTCTATTTAATCCCCAATCAAGTAAAAGACAATCGAAACCACATACATCCTCAATATGAGCAAGAGAAAGATAAATCTATTCTGGCACCAAGTTGGTCACAGCCTGAAATGACAAACTTAAACATACTAATGAAAGAAGTGATTGATTATTCAAGGGAATAGCCAGAAGATTAACAAGTTGAGGAAGCAAGGTGTTCCTTTAACATATGAGAAAATGGAGGATGAAGAATCTTCTTCCGAAGAGGACGAAATGATGAAAAGTAATGAAGTGAATAGTGACGGGGAAGTGCAAGTTTTTAGGAAGGACATGTTAGAGGTTCACATGCAAGAGATACTAAGGGTAAGGATGTTGTTAGTGAGGGGTGAAGGCGTAAGAAACAAAAGTCCAATACTACTCATTCAACCATGAGCACCTCATCTATTGCTGGAATTGACCTAGAATTGGAAAACGGGAATTGGTTTCCCTTCTCAAAATTGAATTCTCAATTCCAATTCCATGTCTCAATTCTAATTCCAGGTTCTGAGGTGGAATTGCAGAATGCTCATTTTGGACCAAAATTAGAATTGGCCTATACCAATTCACCAATTCCTGTTTTCCAATTCCAGGTCAATTCCAGCAACCAAACGGGCCCTTGCCCGTTTAGCGACTGGAATACCATATCCTAGATATGGTCAATTCAGGAAGATGCTGCATATTCAAGAAGATGCTTATCCTCAAAATGAAATTTGGAATATCGACTAACCCGTTTGGTTCACCCAAAAGATGCATAAGGAATTTTAATTCTTTATTTTTTAATTTCTTTGAATATGGTGTGTATATGTGTGTATATATACACACATGCACACGTGTATATATACATATATACATGTGTGTGTATACATGTGTGTATATACACACATGTATACACATATACGCACATACACACATGTGTGTATACACACACATACACACATATGCACACATACACACGTGTGTTTATACACACATACATGTGTGTATACACACATGTGTGTGTATCCATGTACACACATATACACACATGTGTGTATATATACACACGTGTGTGTATACACATACACACATTTATGTATATATACACACATATACACACCATACATATACACATACAAGTGTGTATCCATGTATACACATATACACACGTGTATATATATACACACATACACACATTTGTGTATATATACACATATACACGTGTGTATATACACACACACCATACATGTGTGTGTGTATACAGACATATACACACGTGTATATACACACACCATACATGTGTGTATATATACACACATATACACACAGATATATGTATATATCCACACATATGTGTATATACACACGTGTGTATATATACATCCTTATAGCAATATAATATACATCTTACAGTCACAGATCCCATGAAATATTAAATTTGCTTTTGTAAAAATTGGAATTGGAATTTGAAATTCCCATTCCACCTATTTAGGTGGAAGATGATATTCCCATTTTGGGGGCAAAATGAGAATTTCGGAATTCCAATTCCATTTTTTTCCAAGGACCCAAACATGGAATTCGGCATTATCCAGAATTAGATAATGCCAATTCTTGTCATATTCCAGGAAACAAACGGGCCCTAGGAAAATCGATATGCATGATACTGCAAATACGGAGAATGAATTAGGACGAGAATCTGAAACAGAACTTCTATCCCAAGGAGTCCATGATGAGCATACATCAACACAATCAGTACAGCATTAGGACCAAGAACAAAATTCAGCATCACCAGCCATACATTAAAGTGGAAAAACAATTGTAGGAAAGGATTTGGGAGAATTCAATGTCCCCAATCCTGATGAGGAAGTAGATAAAAAGATCATTTCAGCCTTAAGGGGAATAATTAATGATGATGGTCAACTTGAAGATGGGATGGAACTATCCACATGCCCGATTGGTTAAAGAACAAGATGGAGAAGAAGTCAATAGAAGAAGTCCAGCCAATTGAGAACTTAGATGATTTCCTAGCACAGATTGGTAAAGCTAAAGAGCAAAAGAAGGCTAAGAAGAGGCAATTCAAGATCACACATCTTGCAAGTAGCAGTTCCAGTGGTTGACAAGTCTAGAAAGGAAATTGCTTCAATGGAATATGAAGTCACAACACTTGATCTTGGGTCATCAACAAAGAAACAGGAATTTCAGGAGCTTGATGATACCACAAAGGCAATTGAAGCAAGGCTAGACAGAGCTGAAGAGAAGGACAGGCTAGAATTGGAAAACATGAGGTTGAAGGAATACATACAAAGATTGATGAATCATGCATTTGTCCCACCAATTCCAATTCCTTGGGAATCATTTCATAATTATGAAGCAATGAAGAGTACAACTCAGGAAGTAAAGGGATGGGTTGCTGGTATTTCAGAGCAAGCAGAAGAGTTTCTAAGAGAATTTGTCAATGTTGCTTATGAGCGGAAAACAAAGTTTAGAGGAAATGTCGTAAGATTTCCAAACAGTTCAGGACAAGACAATTCCTCATCTTAAAGCATTGAAAAGAATTCCTAAGCCAACTTTAATCCTGGAAGGGGTGATTGAAGAAGGAGACATATACGATTTCAATCATATTGTTCTTTAGTAATGATGAAATCAGCATTTAACCAGGCAAAAATGGATTATTTGGAGATGCAAGGATCAAACAAGGAAATACAACTAAAGATCCTAATGTCAGTTGAGGAACTATTGGGACAAGAGGTTGCTACCATGGGTGGTTTGAATTTAGAAGAGTTGAAGGAGAAGTTTAAAGTTATTTATTTTCAAGAACTAGAGTCCATCAAGAGAAATCAATTGGATAATTTTATTTCCATAATGGTCTTCATGGGCAATCTCCAATAACAAGAAGTTGACTGGGGAAACATCTTTGATGCATGTGCAGAAAGTTTGGATGTGATAGACCTTTAGCAAGATGGCTTGCCAAGTATCACAATGGAGGAGCTCGAGTTAGTGATGACCAGATTCATTGAATATGTCATCAGGGAAAGAGATAAGGGAAATTAGATTCTATAGGATAATTTGTTAGAAGATTAGATATCATCTAGTTTTCTCATAGGTTCTTGTTCCTAACAAGGAGAATATTCCCTTTTTTGCATTATGCTTAGCAAACCCTAATTAGGGTTATTTTAAATAATCTTGGTCGTTGATCTTGGATCAATCTAAGCCATCCATTGTATTTGGTGCCTCTATATAAGCCCTCCACTTTTCATTTTGTAAGAGAGAATTCCAGAGATAATGTTGCAAAGATATTGCTTGAGTAATAAACAATGTTCATTAAATTTGGGTGAATATTTGTTTGCTTTTACAAGCTAGCATGGTTTCTTATTCCTCGCTAGATAAATTTATTTTGCAAGTTGTTATCAAATGAATGAAGGATTGATAGTATTGCTTCTGGTGAAATTGTTACGTTAATACCTTCTATGATTGGATGATTTTCAATTTCAATGTAAGGTTAGCCTAAACTCTTGAATGATAAATTTAACTTCTATTGCTTTGTTCATTCTTTGAAATGTTGGTGAACATGAGTAATGTGAAAATCTATTAGGTACCTTAGAAGATTGCACCATTTGTGTGGAGCTGTTAAAATTGGCAAAGAAAATATAGGTTTGATTTTACCTTTACAGTATTGATCTCTTGAATTCATAGGATTAGTTTAGGGTTAGAATTATCTTCCTAAAACCCTCCTCTTTTGCATTTTTTTCAAACATTTTCGTAGAAATAAGTCCAGAGAACTCAAAGCAATATCATTCGAATTAAAAGTGTTAAAGGAAATTGGTAAACTTGGAATTGAGTAAAAATCCTAGAACAATTATGTAAGTCCCCCTTGGGTTACCAGCATACATCAAACCAATTAAATCTATCCCAAATGGCAAAATTGCCTACATTTGGAACCTTGGAGTCAACTTTGTGATCACATAGTTTAGCACATTGGAGATTTTGTTCAAGAGAGGATAGAGTACCTTTGGTATTTTATCCTGTGTTGAATGTGCATAAAAACCACAACACATCCCTCTTGCCTTGTTAAGTTTTAAGTAATCAGATCTAAACTAAATAATAATAGTGAATTTAAACAAATGAGAATAAGAGACACAACACAATTTACCCTAGGAAACCTCTAGGAGGAAAAGCCCAGCATTCAAATCCAAATAAATATTGCTTCTCAAATTGACTCACAATAACATAGCAGTAGATTTGCTGAGGATCCATGACACAAATCAAATGTGGAGGACTGATTCAAACTAATAGCCCAGATTTAACTCCTCGGTCGAATCTCAGCCTTGTGAATGGACGCCCGGATGTATGTGTTGTGAAGTCTTCACAACTCGCCCCAATTTGGGGACCCCCTCTAGTCTTTTTTCTGCAGGTGTTTGAGTCTGGCCCGTGGGTAACAGCAAGGTAAGAGTGATATTGCATAAAATCTGAACTTACAATGTATGAAATCTGGAATTACAACTTGGCAATAAAGTATGAACTGCATGTGCAATTATCAAGTCACTGGAA
>MU224432.1:4705292-4720231 GCA_018584345.1 Thuja plicata | reverse complement strand
TGAAGATCCGTGTTGCAAGAAACAAAGTACTTACCATGCGGTTGCAAGGAAAGAGATCTTCCCAAAAGGCGACACGAGTTTTTCCCATAAAGGGAAAATGCCAAGGCATGTGCTTTTCCTCTACACAAGAATGCAAAACCGTCAAGAAGGCCCACCTTCTGTGAGATGTATGTTCTCCTCAAACGAATGAAGATTCATATGCAAGAAGAAAAGTATTTCTCATACTGTTGCAAATGAAAGAAGTGATCTTCCATAAACTTGGTTCTTCACAATATGGCATATGGTGTTCTTCCCAACATGTGATTAAGTTTCACAAACCTGATTGCGAGTTGCAAGGATGCGAAGCAAGAACAACCACACGATGGAGCTAGATAGGGAGATGGAAAGGAAAGTGTGAAATGATTCCAGGCATAGAATGCTTTCAAAACTAAAACGGAAAGACACAAAGATGCCTCTCAGTGATCACCACTATGATGTTGAACAATCAAGGATAGAGATTCACGTTCCGGTTCAAGATGCTTTCACCCAACCAGAACACATCGCTCATCAGGCATCTTGTAGCAGCAAGAAAACTGACAGAGGATGACGCAAATAGATGTCGTGTCTTGTCAGACACTTAGATGCTTTCATTATGCATTATGTAAAAGTGTAGAATCTTTGACGGATTACACGAAAATATGTAACGTAATCTCATGTAATCATGCTGCAAGGAAATTAGGTCCTGCAACATTGAATAAGTCAAAGTTAGTTAGTTAGAGGATAAGGATTGAATAAGTCAAAGTGGTTGAGGGTTTCCCCTTTCTTCTCCACTTTTCTCTCTCCTATTTTCCTATATAAAGGAGAGAGCTCATTGTAATCTTTCATCTTTTGTTTGTGCAAATAAACTATAGGCAAAACTCTTGAGTTCTGAAAACTTTGTGTTTCATTGTAAGAGAGTTAAACGTTTGAATAAAGGAATAGAGATTGACAAACTTTGTGTTGTCATCTTGAAAATCAATGAATGTAATCTTATGTTGCACTTGTTGATCCTTGTTCAAATTAAAATAGTTTCTTTGTTTAAATCATTGGAGCATCTTTAATTCAAGTTTTCTGAAGACTTTGTGCTTTAGGGAATCGGGATTACTATAGAAACTAGTGGCTGATATACTCCAAGGACTGAAGACTTTGAGCTTCAGTATTGGACAATAGATTAGAGAACTTATTCGAGGTGAGGACAAGAGACTTTGAGCTCATTGTATCACTTTGTCTTTAGATAAATCAACTGCTGCCTCGTTTGATTGTTCTTATGTCGATCATCGAGTCACCGGTATTACTGTTGCAAGGTGAACTGTATGTGTTACAGTTCAGTTCTACTTGAAACCACCTGCGATAAGAAGGGAGCCTCCCCTATTGCTGAGAGGAGAGAAAAATCTCACATACTGCTGCCTAAAACACACATTTTGCAAGTTGTAGTCTTAGTGACTTGCAAAATATTTAGCCAACAGGCAGCAAGGTCATCTAAATTTGCCCAGTTCTAAAAAGTCCTTTCATAGATACTTATTTTTGTGAGCCTTTTAACTAGGACTCAAGTCATCCTTTGATTAAGTATTTAAAATAGGCAATTTCTTCCATGACCTTTCGTTCATGTACATTATAAGATGAAGGCAAGGGAGAGAATCTAAATAAACGTGCAAACACCTCTAAGTTATGTGAGTGCGAGGAGGAGAATGTTTACTTATCAACCTGGTAACTTTCACCATAAAACCTACTTCTGGATTCACAAAACTTTTTGTGCACCCAATGCCTTGTAAATTTGTAATTAATATCATGTTGCATAATGCATTAGATAATCACAATGGATAACATCCAAATCTTTGACTATAATTACATAGGTCCTAACAATTAGGGGTATGGTTCTTAATCAAAGGAAGTTGTTAAAAGGAGAGAAAAGTAAGCACTTTGATTCCTAAAATATACTTACAAATAGGAAGAACAATCAAATGTGGAAATAAGCTATGATCAAATGCAGGAGCAACTTGAACATTAATTGGGGTCTTCTCATAATAACGTGATTTATAAAGGATTTGTAATTAGCATGGACATAGTGCTAATTGTAAATCAATTTCACACTTACGCTTCTAAATTGCCAAGATACAATTAAAATATGGATTGTAAAAAGCTAATACAGTCCAAACGCCATTGAAAGGTAAGAGAAGGAAAGATAGTAGACAATAAAGTCGACTAAATTTGACAGAATCTTCGCTAGTAGCCTAGTAGATGTATAATTTAAGAATTCAATATAAAAAGTAAACACTCACCATTACTGTCTGCCATTCCTCTTTATCAAAATGTAAATCTGCAACTTTCCAATGTTCATTAACTCATCACTCCCGTGGATCAAGAAGACCAGATTGGAGCTAGATGTAAAAACTATCTCACCACTTATTTCAATACAACGAATGCATCAACATAAACTATATCAAAGACTACCAGACATGTCTTTATTTTGTAGAATCAATCTGCGTAGAAACAACTGTATTGAATTTCCGTGGCTACATTCAGTCTCTGTCATTGTTTCTCCATAAATGATATCAACCTGCACCAAACATAAAAACTAATTCAGGTAATCTACTTGCCTTTCTGGTGATAACATATAACCAAATATAAGGAAGCCATGAGAAAGTTCAATGGAGGTCAAGTAGATTAAAGCACAAAAATATGAATTTGATTTTCAAATGCAAATCAATACTTCAAGCAGAAAAGATTACAGCATGGATAGTTTATAAAAATGATGCAGAAAATCTCCCACCTCATACTAGAATATTGAATAAAGTCAACTAATTTATAATATGCCACAAAACAGCCTTGGTAGCCTAAAAACGTTGGCAAGAATCAAATTCTTTCTCCTTACCTTGATGAATGCATTGAAGTCGATTATATCGACCATCATCATCAGCGATATTGTAAGTATTACCTGCGATTAATAGTGACTGTTCCAAACAGCGATGGCATTATTCTTTGTACCGATTATGGTATCGGTAACCATGGGTACCGATAACAATGTAAACGAAGTCGATAACAAATTTGGTTTGTATTTTGGTTAATTGAAAGATCTCACGAAGAGACATAACTCTTTGTGAGACACAGTCTCACGAAGAGGTATGTCTCTCCGTGAGACCTCATGAATATATATTTATATGATATCAATTTCAATATATGAATAATTCAATGAGAAGTACAATCAGTTCGGTTTACATATCGGTGAATATTCAGCAGCAATAATATATATATATATATATATATATATATATATATATATATATATATATATATTAATAGTATATTAATATAGGAGAACAATATTATTGAGATAATATTCTAAGTGAGAAGTTATCTATAAGATCAACTTTGATTAGATAACATTCTAGAGAGAATTTATCTATCATATATATATTAAAATTTTAAAAGATTACATTCTCAAATCTGATCAAACAATAACAGTGTCTAGCACTTTTTGGCTGATTTTTGGAGAGACAGATCTATACAGCCTTCTAATCTAGAATCCAGTACCTTCTATTGTCGAAGACATCCTTGGACTAGGGCTACATGTTCTTCTTTGTCTCCTAATTCCAAATCTCTGCTACTATGTTGATTTCCAATCATCTATCTTGTTGTTTATGCTGAAAGTTATCAATTTCCTATCCTTTAACCTAGTTCATTTACATACATTGCACAATCTCCAATCCAATAATCAAATAAAAAGAAAGTCATAAAACCACTTCAGATTTAGCTCTCCTATTTTATCAATTTCCTATTATTTAAACTAGTTCATTTACATACATTGCACAATCTAAAATCCAATAATTAAATCAAAAAGGGTAATAAAACCACTAAGTGTTTAGCTCTCCTATTAGGACTATAGCTGAACCTAGTTTATGATTCCCCAAATGATAATGTATGTGGAAATTTGAGATTTTAGATTGCATTCCTAGGCTAGGATCCCTATTTCCAACATTTCATTTTGGTGAACGCGACATAGGCTAGCATTATTTCTGATTAAGATGGTCAGATCTGAGTTTATAATTCATAAAATTTGCAGAGTTATATGCATTTATTTCTGAAATTCATTGCTTATGTGCTTGCATTCATTCATTAATCACAATTTTGCTATCTCATATTGCTTAATTGGGTGGTTAATTGATCATAATTCTGTTATTTCACATAGTTTAATCATTTGATTAATCAATTACATCATTGTAATCTTTGCATATCATTTAATTAATTGGTTACTTGATTGCATCATTATGATTTCATTTTTACGTCTGCAATCTTGGGAGATCAATCAAGGCATTAAAGGCTTGAACCAATTTCCTTATCTTTGCCTCTAGTTTCTTTTATGGCTTTCTAGGAGCAATTGTGTGGTTTTGGAACTTGTTTATAAGTTTCATAATCCATTGTTCTAAATTTGAGATTCCTTTGAGAAGAAGATATAGTCTTCTGGCTTCCCATGCTTTAACTAGTAATGGTGTTGAACCTGAGTGTATGTCAACTTATTCCCACCAAGAAGCTTAGGAGAGCTATCTTCCCACAATCCAACACACATCTTACCTAATGTACCTGAAAATCATTCCCCTGGTGCTTCTCACAATGAGGATGACCCTTCAATACAAGTATTTAATAATCCAACACACATCTTACCTAACATACCTGAAAATCATTCCCCTGATGCTTCTCACAATGTGGATGACCCTTCAATACAAGTGTTTAACGAACAATTGATGAAGCTTAGCAAGGAATTGGAAGGTCTTCAACAATTTGTGAGTAGAGAACACTTGGCTGAAGAGGCAATCCCATTGATTGAGAATCTAAGGAAGATGATACAAGGTGACGCACATGGTATGGATGTTCTACGTAGCATAGCTCACATAGTGGATGAAAACACTATGACAATGCCTAGTTGTGTAGATGTGATTGGACACACTGCTCCTACAGACCAAGTTGAGGAAACAATGCTCATGTCTACAACAATACCCTATTACATACACATCCTCTATCATGTCTATTGCTGCACAAAATGGCAATGCCATCCATGTCAGTAATGGGACTGATCCTATCAATCAATCTAGCAATGGGCCTCCATCGGTCAATCTTCCTTTTGTTTCTCAAAACATCCATCAACCATCTCCACCCCTCACCTACCATAATGTTCCACATACCTACCATAATACCCCTTCAAATCCATCATCACAATCCACTTCACCTACAAATGCCACCATAAATCAACTGTTGCAAAATGTGTCATCCTTACAGCAATAATTGGCTAATGTAACCCAATCCTAATCCACTCTCCCATCATATTATACAAGTATCTCACTTTCCATTAAAATCCTTAAGAGTCCCATCCCACAAAATATTGAGATACCTCGTTTTGAGAAATATAAAGAAAAAGGTGATCCTAATACTCATGTGTTGCCATTTACCGCTTTATGGAGCAATTGTATCTTTGATCAAGCTATTCTTGCAAAAAATTTCCCTAAGATCCTAAAAAGAAACAGCCTTTGAATGGTTTTGCTCTTTGCTGAATAGTTCAATTAACAATTTTCAACAAGTGGTGAGTCAAATTTTACAACATTTTCAAAATAACATTGGACCACAAGTTACATTAACTGATTTGGTGCATTGTAAAGAAGGTGTTAAAGAGAGTGACTAGATTCATTGGTAGCTATTAAACTTTGTATTGACAAATTTCTTATATTCTCTTCCTAATGCTGATATTAGAAGAATTTTTATTAGCGATTTCCATTTACATATTAGAGATCAGTTTAAGTTTATGCAATACCCATCTTTCACATACTTGTGCACAGTACTTTGTGATTATCAACTTTAGGTTGGTCGGTATCAAGGTTCTACATCTATGACTCCAGTTGAAAAATCTGAACAGGCTCATCAAACTCACCAAGCCTTTAGAAAATTAAACAAAAACTTCATTAACATTAACACACATTCTTCCAATAACATTGAAAGTCAAGTTACAGCTACAAAACCTATGGTAGTTCATTTGTCTTCTAAACCAAAGATTCACAACTTTACACAGCTTTCCAAGTCCTCACCCTCCATTATGTGTAATGTCCCCTATTGGGACTTTACTTGATTTACCCTAAAATTCCCAACTAGGGTTTGGATTGTGCTCGGAACTGGAAATTTAACTAAATCTCTTGATATAGAATCTACAACCAAATCAGATATCAAAAGATAAATAAACATATAATCAAGTTACCAATCATAATAGTTGTATAGTATATGTGGGATTCCTTTGAGGCTTTATTCAACAACACATCCATGCTATGAAGCCCATAGGAGATCATACAAGGCGCCTTGAGCCTATCCATCGAGCTTAGGGGCACAGAAGTACATCTATCATTCAGCTTCCTAAGTGGCACAGAGATACATCCTTTGTATTGGCCTCCTAAGGGGCACAGAATTATATCCATCATTCGGCCTCCTATTTAACTTGAATGGACCACTCGACTACTTGCCTTCCTTATATGCCCACATCTCCCCTCCATAATGGAATGGCAGATTGGATGAAGCTTTTAAAAGATATTGGGACAGCATATTGGTTGTACCATATCTCTTAAGATATTCCCCAATAACCCATCCGCATCATGAAGTACCATGGGGGATCACACAAGGCACCTCGAGCCTGTCCATCAAGCCCAGGAGCACGGAATGACACCTGCCAATCAGCCTCCCAGTCCCTCTTGGGTCACCATTACTCGAATGGACCTTATGCTACTCGCAAACCTAGCATGTATCATATCCCACCTCCATAATGGGACAGCTTAATAGGTGTAGGTCTTAATGGAATCTTAATCATTATTAATTATGTATATATTCCTTACTTCCTATAAAATGGAAGACAAGATAACCAATCGGCCAGATCAGAATGCACTATGCACCATCATTCCAATGCCTTGAAAAATATATAAACTGCTGTCTAATTTATTAACTGTAAGACTGCAGATCTCTTGCCCAGTCGCACACTTATTCCCTCTTCTATGCCTTGCTGACTTCTTCCTATCGTGGCTTTATATCCTCTTGTTTCCCTCAAGAGATGTGATCTTTAGAGGTATTCACCCTTCCATAAGGGATCATGTCCTTTGGGTCTAATTGTTAGTGATGCCTCTTCAAAACTAATATTCATCACAAACGATTCCTTTACATACTTAACTTGCTGGAGTGGAATTGTTCTTCTTTCTTCCAGGCAACCTTTAGGATCTGCCTTAAAGGTCTTCCCTAAATCAGCTTGAAGGTGTGTTCTTAGTTCTAGTCAAACTCTACTTAAAGATCTGATTATAAATTTTCTCTTAGATCTGCTAGAAGTATTCACAAAGATCTGTTTTTATTAATCTTTCTCCTCTCACACACATCTGCTGTTGAACCCATAATATCTCCCTTTTTCTCTCCTCCTCAAATGAAACCTTCTTCCCTTTATAACTTCCAATGTAAGGAAAAGGTTACATCTCTTCATCATGTCTGCCTTTTGGCAAGAGACACAACCTTTCACAGTTAGTACCCTTTGGAAGTGTACAACCCTTCATAATTTATGCACTTTGAAAGAGTCACTTCCTTCTTTACTTCTCATTCCTTTATTAATCCTTCCTTGATTCCCATGCTCCATTCTTTCTTATTTCCTTTCTTCCGCTAAAATGAAGTTCTCTCCTCTCCTTTTTATATCTCATGTTTGAGGGAGACAAATTTTTAATTCATGCCTTTTAACCATTCATTTAACTTCACTAAATTTTAATTTTATTTTATTTTATTCTTTTATATTTTCTATTTAATTACTATTATTTATTCTTAAATCCTATTTCAACAAGGGGGCGTGGCATTATGCTTCATTTGTTAAACAGCAATATGATTAGGCTTCCCCCCATCCATCATACAAGGTGAATGGTGTAAATGTTTAAGGGAATAAATTCGTGGCATGACCTGATCAAAAGCTTTCAAATTTTTACCAATCCTTTGCCTTCCCATTCCACAAATGTTGTTCAGCCTCGTGATCATATTTATATAGAAGCTCATGTACAATCCAATCAAGCCGAACATATAGTGAAGGTGATAGAACCTTGTCCTAAGCAAGAGAAACCTAAGCCTAAACGCAAACATAATATCACCTTTATCTCAAGTGATATCTTAGAGAATGCACCTTATGGAACACTATACATTACCACTAGAATTAGTGACAAACACATACATGAGGTGCTTATTGATCTAGTATGTATGGTAAATGTGGTTATAGAAGAATATCTTTACACATATGAATCATATCAAGACACTTGTGATAAATCCAAAGTCTTGATTAAGGTTAAAAAGGTGCATGAGGGTTTCATTTGTCCTACCATTGGTTCCATCACCCTTCTAGTTGAAGTTGGATCTAAATGCTTAGATGTTCCTTTTACCAATGTCCCTACCTTGGACCAATTCTCTGTGAAGTTGGGTCATCGTGGAATCATCCTTGGGTCACATCCATGAAAGCAATCCCTTCTGTAGTCCACAAGTGTTTGAAGTTCCCATTTGACAGATGAGTGCAAAGCATATATCATAGTGGTTTCCAGCCCTTGTCTCCACATGGAAACTTTACACTTGACTACTTTTGGCCTCAATAGCCTCAACCAATCAAACCTCATGAAGATAACCGATTCCTATCTTACCAAAAGTATAAAGTCAAGAGACTAGCTGAGTTATCCTTCAATAAGTTTTCAAGACTAGCTTTAATTTATACCCCTAAGGATCCTTGGACATCTATGGATGTAGAAGTAGCTCTTCATGCTCCACAGGCAACAAGTGAACCACATCTTGGACTGAGAATCCTTCTTTCTCTTTAAGTGCCTAATATGTATGTTGCGGTTCCACCTCCACCATCCTATAAAGGATAGAAGCAAATGGCCAACACCATCTAGAACTCCTATTGCTCAACCTTTAGAAGTTTCTTTTGTTCCTCCTTATGTTCCTAAAGTAAGGGAACAAAAGGAATCGAGGTTGAGTGATACCCAACCTCCTACAGAAGCTTCAAATCATAACTGACAAAATCATAGTGCAAGAGAATGTTGATGAAGATGTCATGCCAAGGCTCATGAGCTTGCTACAAGAAGTGAATCTTTCCCTAAGCAGTCAAATGTTGATTTGGCCTCACCTCTTCAACAATCAACATCATCACCCACCCCTAGAGATGATCATTACCTATCCCAACCTCATTGAAAGCTTAAGATGTCAATTCCAATGAATTTTTCTTGTCCTCCCATCAAATCATCTATAGTGATCGATTTGGATGACAATTTGCACAACATGCTTGAAACTGTTGAAAATGATAATAAGGTGTCCTTAATGTTTTCCAAAGCATTAACTCTAGCTACTAGCGACACACATCATTATCCATCATTATAGCATGGTCCATGTTTGGCACTAGACATGGCTTTGTACTAATCATAGATTCTTTGGCATCTTGCCCACCATCTCTATATAATGATGAGCAAGATTAGGAGGTGGATGATTTACTAGACTAGCTCATTCGTGCAATAACACTTTGTTTTGTGTGTTTTCTTGCATGTGATGTGCTTCCCCATGATGTGTTGTTTGGTTGATTCTTCTATCTATTGCATACATGTGTCATAAATGTGCCTTTGTCGTAAATGTGCTTTTATGTTGGGTTATGGGGATGGTGTGAAGCGTTGAGGCTTTTTGGTCTCTTATGTGTCGACCCAAAAAGACCATTTGTTAATCTTATGTGCTCTTCTTCCTTTGTGCTTGTGGTAACGCTACATTGGGGATGAAGTCAATTCGAAACAATCGTACTAATATACATGATTTATCGATGCCCATACTAACCCCGAATCCTAGATCCCTTGTGTCGTCTTATCTTGTTACATGATCATCACCTTTGACTTGCCTATGTTATTTCGACGTGCATGTCTTTGGATGTATGCCACCTTAAAGCAATTGCTCTTGGTTGGCATACACAATCATTTTAACATGGACGTGTACAATCCGCTATGTTTTTAGCATTGTGCACACTCCACAAGGCTGGTTCGTACACTTCGATCACACACCATGATTTGTTTGGTGCCACTGCAACACCCATTTTGTGATACCATGTCTATATTGCCAATATGTGTTGTGATTGATGTCAAGCTAAAATCTAACAATATGTGTTGTGGTCATTGATGATAAAGATGGTTGAGAACAGTTGTGATCACTAAGATGTTGGTTGGAGCATGAAATGATTGAGAGCAATTGATAGGGGGCAATTTTGTTGTTGTTGTCTGTAGTTGAACAGAGTTGCCAATGTTGTTAGATAGCGTTGTTGTTATTGTTTGTTATTGGGCAGTGATGTTATTATCTGTTGTGTTGTAAGGGTTAGATGATATGGAAGGAGAGAACATTAAATGATATGGAAGGAGAGAACATTGCTATCCTCTCTCTTGGTGTCGGATGTAACACAATGATGCTAGCATGTTGCGGTGAAGATTAGATGCTTTGAGATGAGATGTCATTAGAATGGAGGTGATGTTGTTTTTAGAACCTTTTGGTCTTTGGAAAATTGTTGCAGTGAAGAGTATGTTGCAGACAGTCCGGGAGAATGCTCTGCATTCCTCCGCGCTGGAGAACTTGGTCTTGCGGATTTGAGCGCATTGTGCATGATCTGCGTACACTGTACTCCAATCTTTTTGTCCTTTGTGTTGCAGTTATTATGGTTGGTGTTTGCATTTGGCTGAAAATCCAGTTTTCTACCAGAGTTGATCTAGAAAATGCTCTACATTTCTCCACATTGATGTTTCAAGTGTTGCAGCTATAAAAACATGTTTATAACGTCTATGATATGTCTCAGTTTATTTTTTGAAAGTTGGTGTTGTCTACAAGAAGTGATAATGATGATCTATGTATGATTAACGCTGTGGAATGAAGTATCTTTATCAATTGTGTTGTGTCTGTAATGTCCCCATTTTCATCAGCATCAGTGTTCGAGGGATTGGCCTATTATTGTGACCCTCATTGGCTAGCATGGTGGGTTAGAGGGTCTAGTTTAGGCGTTTTGGAGCTCTTTAGGTGGTCGTTGTAAGTGTTTACCTCACCAAATTCTTCATTTGCTCTGAGGCATTGATATTCAAAGGTTTCTGGTTCCGTTTTGAGGGACTTACTATTTATAGTAAGTCAGTGGGTGATATAGATGGACCCTTACTATTTTTAGTAAGGCGTCCCAGTTAGGAATGAATGAAGTGGGCTACCTCCTGGTGAAGTCAGAATGGATTTGCGATGATTAATGATGGAGTTATAATATTATAATTATTATTAAAGTTATACTTCAATAATAATTAATTATTAAGTGCATGTCATTAATTGAATTATGAAGTGACTATAATAAAGTTATAATATAAAGTCACTTTAGTTATTCCAGCTTGTTCGAGAAGCTACTTCATAAGGAGGAATTAAAGTAAGAATGTTGTATCCCACATTGCTAAAAGTACGAGCATTCACCCACTAAAAAGTTATCTAAGCAAGGTCATTCTTTCATTTGAGTTATGTTATGAGAATTGAATATTGAAACTATTTCTCCATTGTTGCTGAAAATCAATGACTCGATTTTCTAAGGACAAAAACCCTTGGATTAGGAAGATTGGATGAGAACCCAGTCTTCTTTGTGAGGTGATCTTACCTTCTGAGATTACCATTGAGCTTAATGGCGACAGATGTGAATGCTCATGGCAGGAGCTGAGGATTTCAAGGTGGAGGTTTTGGAAGAGTTCTGTTGTTATTTTGATTGTTCTGGTTTGTATTTCTTCTATTCAGCTCAAGCTAGTTTTCTCTTGTTTTGTGGCTGTGAAAGAAGAGTATTTGGGAGTGGACGTACTGGAGGTTTGCAAACCCAAATCGTGGGGCAGATCTGAAGCAAGTAACAGGAAGTCCTTTACACCTGAGAAGTATATGGCTAGGAAGGAAGGGTTGTTACTTGGCTGTAGGTGCACAAACTCAGATTGAAATACCTGTGAATCCAGTGTCTCGGAAGCTACAGCAGCTACAGACATTAAACCAAGGAAAAAGGTTGATCATTGGAAGCTACAACAGTGTATAGACACCTTGCAGGAGTAGGAATAAGAGCTGAAGAGAATCGATTAATCTTCTAAAAGCATGAGGTTCGAACTCTCATGAAAACAAGGACAGACATTTGAGGATTAGAAGGTTGTAACCATCCACACTTTCAGTTTTAACTACAGCAGTTCAAGAGGCCATGTCCATGATTATTGCACCAAATTGTTAGTAAAGTCCTCCTTGTTTATGAATAATGATTTCAAGCTAGACATCTAATCGCTTGATAAAATGTCTCTAAGATTTTGGTGTCTGAAAATTTTTATCCAAATTGTTATAACTTTCGCCTAAGACTGATTAAGCAGTAAAAACAAAGATTTTGATTTATACTATGGTTGCTCTTAGCTTTGCATTACTATTTCTATGATTTCATGCTTTCTAAGCTAATTGGCAATTAAAAGATTCGGTTGAAATCTGTTCGAAAAATTCAGAATTTTAGAACAGACTTTACTTGCAAACTGTTTGACAAAATTTCTCCGAAGACATATTGAGTATTAGTGGCTTGGCAGAGTTAAAACTCGCAGGGGTTTTTATAGTGGTATCAAAGTGCTTTCCTGCCACCCTGTTGGGGTTTGATTTTTTTTTTTAAAACATTGAGCTCACACAGTTGATATTTGAGTGACCAGCACTCTTGTTTGTTTGGATATGGGAAAGTAGCATAGCTTGGAAAAAATCGTTAAGGACCTTGCTCAAGCTCAGCAAAGGTTAGGTTATGATTTGCAGCGTTATGAAGATTATCTTTTGAGGAAATCCAGGCACTCATCCACACCTACAAGTAGGATTTAACACAGCAGTACAATAAGGAAAATGTTGTGGAAGGATCTACAAATGTAAGGAAAAGACATTATTCCTCCAAAGGGCAAGATTTCCACCCCCTAATCATGAACATTCCAAGCTATAATTCGATGTGGTGAGCCATCAATCCTAGTCAAAATGAGATCAAACAAAGGCGAAGTAATATAAGTTTAAAAGCTGAAAAGGTGTGAAAAGGCGAAGTTTGGAACAAGAGAATTCCTTGGGAGGTGGATTCCGCCACCCTCCAAGGATTAATAATCCTCTCACCCTCTTAATTTCCGCCTTGTGTGGAAGGTGATGAAAACACAGCTAAGCCCCCCAATCTGCATTATGAAGAACAAAAATGAAAAGGTGGAGAATCTAAAGGGTAAAACCGAATGTGAGAGTGAAAGAGAGGATTCAAAATCCTCAAAGACCATTGAATTCCGCCTTATCTTCATCAAGGTGGAAACTTACACAAAGTGAAGATCAAAGGCATGGATGGAGATGACAATATGATTTGGAGGTGGAGAATTAGGATCAATTAGGCCAAATTCGACAAGGAGGAACAATGAGTTAAAAAGTAAAAATCCTTGAGGGATGGCGGAATCAAGGATTCAAAATCCTTAGGCTCCTCTGATTTCCGCTTTGAATAGGTATGATGTCAAAGCAAACGAAGCACTCCAATTTACACAATGAACACAAAATGAAGATCAAAATTGATTTGGAAATCAAGTTTTGGCCGAATTTTATGAAGAAAGCAATCAGTTTGAAGAGATGAAAAAGTGGAAATTCCTTGAAGGATGGCAAATTCCACCATCCTCAAAGGATTCAAAATCCTTAGGCTCCTCTGATTTCCACCTAAGATTGAAGGTGCTCGAAACTGGCCTTGATATCCAAATGTAGAGAGGGGAGAAAACAAAGAGTCATGACATATCAACAAGGGAACTTAGAGTGGATTTAAAGTGATTGAAATCAAGAAAATTCCTTGAAGGGTGGTGGACTCCGCCACCCTTAAAGGAATCTTTATCTTCCTACATGGCTAATTTCCGCCTAGAAATGAAGAAGACCGATGGAGAGGTAGAAGGTGACATTTACTTAATGTTTAATGATGAAACATGTCTTTAATCCCTCCTTGACAGGTTGGCCAGTATTGGAAAGAAAGGAGGTTAATTTCAAATGTTTTAATTGGCCTAAAAGATAACAAGTTGGCCCCTTATGAGGACATGTCCTTCCAAACTTCAAACCGCCTATATAAAGAGGGAGATAAGAGTTCATTTCAACATCAAGTGCAAGTAAAATCATCTCTGCTTTAAACAGCGAATTATCTCCCTAAGGCGGCAGATTACATTGAAGGAGTAAATCATCTTGAGAAGGCAGCAATTTTACCTTTGTAGGTAATTTTGAGACTTCAAAAAGGGAATCGATTTTGAGTATCTAAGACAGATTTTTCTCCAAAAATCAGAGATAAAAGGTGGTAATAAAAGGTGAAATCTGGGCATGCTAGTCATTGAAAAGCTTACTTATTTTCCAGAATTGAGTGAATTCACTTCAAGTTGTAAGAATAAGATTATTTTATCAATGAAATCAAAACTTGAGATTTGCAAGAGGAAAGGTAAGTTTGGCTCTAAACTTAATAAAATCCATTTTGCCTCCTTGTTTTTGTTGTTGACTAGCGGCAGGAGGCATCCATATAGAGTTGATTATTGAAACAACTCCTTAATATATCGCATGCTTAAAACGATTAAGTTGCTATTGAAACCGTTTAATTACTAACGGTTACTTCACTAAACAAATAGACGCCTCTCCTTGAAAGGTCGTCTCTCTTGTGAAGAGAGACGACCCATTCCCTGCATAACCATTTCAATCAACATTTATCTAAGTTACCGGATTCGCGCCTGGGACCCTGGATCCAGGTCCGGGTCCGGTCCGGGTCCGGATTCTCGACCCGGTCCGTGCTGGATCCGGGCAGGGTCCGTGCTTTAAATCAAAACTTAAAATGTACCTGCAAATTTTTTTTGTTTCAATATTTTTTAAGATAT
>MU224432.1:4679337-4700115 GCA_018584345.1 Thuja plicata | reverse complement strand
TTAAATTGTTAAAATCTCTAAATTTTAAGGGTTTTTTAAATTTGCCAATTCATGGGCGATTCGATTCCGATTCATGGGCGATTCGCGATTCGATTCGGCCTTGCCGATTCCGAGACGATTCCGATTCTCGTTTCTTTGCTCTTGACACTAGGTCAAACTATTGTTCAGGTCGTCACCTTACAGTAGTGACCTAACACACATGAATGATCGTCACCTTTCAAAACAAAATATTGCAATATTTTATTTATATTTATTCATGAATACATCAATTTACATATGAATGAGA
Source organism: Thuja plicata (assembly GCA_018584345.1). Lineage (NCBI taxonomy): Eukaryota > Viridiplantae > Streptophyta > Pinopsida > Cupressales > Cupressaceae > Thuja > Thuja plicata. The sequence continues at coordinate 4,699,829 of MU224432.1, read as the reverse complement.
TTTAATCTCAAAAATTTAATCATACCAAGTTTCTTCCTGAAGTACTCAATTTTCAACTTTGCAAGAGGCTTGGTAAAGATGTCAGCATTTTGTTCTTCAGTATTGATGTAGATCAATTCGATAACATCTTTGTCTACCATGTCTCTTATGTAGTGGTTAGGAATTTCTATGTGCTTGGAATGATTTTGAAAGACTGGATTAACTGAAAGTTTAATGCAGCTTTGATTGTCACAATGAATTACTGTAGGCTTTAGAGGCTTGTCGAACAATCCAAAGAGTAACTTCCTTAACCATACTGCGTCTCGAGCTCTCATGGAAGCAGCCATATATTCTGCTTCTATAGAACTTTGAGCAACTGCTGATTGTTTCCTACTGAACCAAGAAATCATCGTTGATCCGAGACTAAAGCAACATCTTGTAGTGCTTTTATGATCGATTGAATTTCCAGCCCAGTCAAAGTTAGAAAAACCTTGGAGTTGTATCTCAACGTTCTCGTATTTTAGGCCAAATCCAATCGCACCACATAAGTATCTTAGAATATGTTTAGCAACTATTAGATGGGTCTTCTTTGGTTCGCACATGAAATGACTTAATACATTTGTAGCATAGCAGATATCAGGACGAGAGTTTACCAAGTACATAAGTGATCCAATTAACTGTCTATAATATGTAGGATCTGTAGGTTCTAAATCTGTGGCTTCATCTTTGAGCTTGTGAAGATTTGTTTCCATTGGAGTGGATAATGGTTTACAATCCATCATGCCAAATCTGGTTAATATGTACATGGTGTATTTCCTTTGATTTAAGAAAATATAGTTTTCCTTCTACAATACTTCTAAGCCTAGAAAGTAGTGTAACAGACCTAGATCCTTCATATCGAATTCGTCTGTGAGATCTTATTTGCATTTAGCAATAAGATGATCTTCTTCAGTTATTAATAAATCATCAACATAAAGAACAAGAATTACCATTTCACCTTTGGATATTTTTAAGTATATGTTAGGATCAACTTCATTTTTGGAGTACCCTAACTTGGAAAGATAATTGTCTATACATTCATATCAAGCCCTGGGAGCTTGCTTCAGGCCGTAGAGAGCTTTCTTTAATTTGCAAACATAACTATTTCTGTCATGAGTGGTGAAGCCTTCCGGTTGTTCTATGTATACTTCTTCTTCAATAACACCATTTAGAAATGATGTCTTTACATCCATTTGATGTATCTTCAACCTTTTAGATGTTGCAATGGCGATAATAGTTCTCACAGAAGTATATTGAGCAACTGGAGCAAAGGTTTCTTCGTAGTCAATTCCGGCCTTTTGAGAAAAACTCCTGGCAACAAATCTGGCTTTATGTTTTTCAATACTACCATCTGAAGCATATTTGATTCTGAATAACCATTTTGAAAAGACAACTGATTTCCCTTTAGGTCTTGGTACTACCTCCCAAACATCATTTTTTACAATAGATCGATATTCCTCGATCATTGCATCTTTCCAGGCTTGACATGTTAAGGCCTCTTTAACATTAGATGGTTCAGATTTTGTAAGCTCAGGCATAAGTGCAAGATAGCATTTCTGATTTCTTGTTCTCTTACCTTCTTTAAATATTTCATTTGGTTCAACATTATTTTCTTCAATCATTTTTCTTGCCCATAGTGGCCTTTTCTTATTGTTGAAAAATTCAACATCTTCAAGGTTAGATGAAGGGAGTTCATCACTTTCTATTATGTTCTCTTTGGTTCTCAGTTATGTAGTTTTCATCATCTTGTAAGGCATTCTCCCTCTGATTCTCAATTGTGTGGTTTTCATCATTTTCTATTATATTCTCCCTCTGATTCTCATTTGATCCCTCTTTTGTAAGTGTAGAGAGTTGAAGAGCAATATCTGCTTCAAATTTGATATCTCTACTAATGTCAATGGATTTTTTGTCCTGGTATGTAGACCCTGCATCCTTTAGTAGTTTCACTGTAACCAACAAATATTCCTTTCTTTCTAGAGGGTTTTAGTTTGGTTCTTTTCTCTTTAGGAATGTGAACATACACAGGACAACCAAAGATTCTTAGATGACTTAGATCTGGTTTCTTCCTTGTAAAGGCTTCTTCAGGTGTAATGTTTTCTAGGATTGAGTGAGGACACTTGTTTTGGATGTATACCGCAGTATTAGATGCTTCGGCCCAAAATGAGGTATGAAGATTTTGATCATGCCTCATAGCCTTGGCAGCTTCAATAATAGTTCTATTTTTTCTTTTTGCTACTCCATTTTGTTGAGGGTTATAAGGTACTGTATACTCCCTCTTAATCCCAACAGAAATGCAAAATTCTTTAAAGTTTTCAGAGATATATTCACCCCCATTGTCTGATCTTAGAGTTTTTATTTTCTTCCCAGTTTGGTTTTCTACTAATGCTTTAAATTCTTTGAATTTTAGCAATACTTCATTTGATTCTTTGAGTTTAAGAAAATAGATCCAGGATTTTAAAGAATAATCGTCAATGAAAATCACACAATACGAAAATCCTCCTGGTGAGAGAGTTGACATAGGTCCACACAAATCCGTGTGAATGAGTTCTAATACGAATTTGGTTTTATGTTCACTGGAAGGGAAGGATCTTTTGATATTTTTTCCTAGAGCACATCCTTTACAAGTATGAATATGATTTGATTTTAGATCAGGTATACCTGTAGTGATTTTCTTTATGGAAGGTAGAGTCTAAATCCAAGATGTCCTAATCTTTTGTGCCAAAGTTCATTAGAGCTTGAAACTTCATGACATAGAGCTAATTTGTGACTATTACATAATTTGTATAGGCATTTTTAATATTCGTGTTTTTAGGCCATGTTAGCACTTTATCTTCTTGAAATGTGACTCGATAGCCTTGATTGGCTAGGCCTGAAATAGAGACCAAGTTCCTTTTTATACCTGGTACAAAGAGAACATCTTTCAATTGTAAGGTTACCCCTGTTTTCAATTTGATTGAGCAGGTCCCAATTCCTTTTGCTGGATAGGTGGAGTTGTCTCCAATTGTGACTTCTTCAGTGGAATGTTCTAAGGTTTCAAATTGATCTCTGAATCCAGTTATACGCCGCGATGCTCCGCTATCGATTATCCAAGTGTTTTTGTTTGAGTTCACTTCACTTGACAACGCCAAGAAGAATAGAAATACTTCTGCTTCTTTAACTTCGGCTATTGTTGCTTGGACTTTCTTTCTTTGCGGACAAAACCTGTGCATATGTCCAAATTTATCACATTTATAGCACTATACTTTGGTGAAATCTCTGGTTTTGTGATTTTTCCTATAGTTTCCCTTCTTATGCTTGAACTTCCTTTTATTGCTTTTGAAATTTGAATGGCTATGTAGCGCTTGGATTTCTCCTCCTTTGTTTGGCCCGATCCCTCTTGAGATTAATCGAGATTCCTCGAGTGTAATCATTCTTTAGTTGATCGAACTTAGGTAGAGAGGGGTGTCTAGTTATACATTGAATAAAGGATTCCCATAAGATAGGTAACCCTCTAAGAGCTATTAATGTTAACTCCATATCATCAACATTGTTTCCAATGGTAGAGAGTTGATCCTTTAATTCGGAAATTCTTAGGAAGTAGGACGTGATAGTTTCCCCTTTGTTCATCTTTAAATTCAAAAGTTGTTGTTTGAGTGTAAGTAATCTACTTGTATCATTAATCTTACGTCTCTTGAATGGTTTTGAATACTTCATAAGTAGTCTTTAACCTTGCTATGGAGGGAAGAATATGGTCTTTAACAACATTGATTATGATTTTCTTAGCTTTGTTGTTACGCCTTTTCCAAGTTGATTTATCAGGTTCATCTTCCGGCATCTTTAGATCCTCCTCAACATAGGAATCTAACTTGAGTTCTTGAAGCAATGTTAAGATTCGCACTTTCCATGAAAAGAAGTTTGCAGCGCCTTCAAGTATGTCCTCCACTTTAATGTTGTTGGCCATTATTACTTTCCTCTTTATATTCTGACAACCAGTCTAATATATAATTCAGAATTTATCTTATATTGATTCTTCACTAGATAGGCTCTGATACCATGTTAAGGAATTGAGATCTTACTAGAGAGAATTTAATGTTATTTATTTATGTTGTTCACAGAATATTATTTTAAATAGATATGTAAATATATATCTTATGCTGAAATATAATTGCAGAGATTATGTCTTTCGTATGTTGCTCTGGTAATAACATGCACACTGTTATTGATGTTTTTCCACAGCCACATACAACTATGTATATATATGATAGAGGAGTCATGTCTACGTAGAGACATCACCGTACGTGGCTTGAGCCACGTAGGGTCATGTCCTACATAGACATGCCCTTTCAATATCGTGGTGGTTGCTGTTTATATAAACCATGGCATTATAATACACACATGATGTGTTACGATAACTATCGGTCGATAGTTATAGGTAGCACATCACTTACTATATGATGTGTTACAATAACTAATACACACATGATGTGTTACGATAACTATCGGTCGATAGTTATAGGTAACACATCCCTTAATATATGATGTGTTACGTATAACTATCGATTGATAGTTATTGTAACACATCCTTTTAATATATGATCAGCATCAACTAAAGTTGATTCCATTAACAATGAATACGTATGTTACGTATCACTATCATTCGATAGTTATCGTAACATACGGTATTAATTATTATCAAGACCGAACCAATATATAATATATATTAAGTTTAATCGACTATTACAAAAGTCGATCCATTCTTACTTAAGCATATCAAATCTGATCAATATAAATTTCTCTTGAATATATATATATATATATATATATATGTTTATATTGATAAACCAATCAGATCGAAGCTATAATTTAACATAGGCAGCACTTAGGATCAAATCCCCCTTACTAACTTAAAATATAGAGATAATGGGTTGAATATATATATATATTATCTTCTACTAATGATGGTTTTGAAGGGAATTTATGTAAGGAGACAAGAAGGGGCATTACACTGAGACAAAAGCTTCACCATGTAAAGATGGATAAAGAAGATTATGTCATCTCCTTTATGAAGATTGCTGATTTGAGAGATCAGTTGACCACTATTGGGGACATCATTGCAAACAGAGATCTTGTTATGTTGGCACTAAATGGTCTTCCCCTATCTTGGGAGCCCTTTATTCAAGGCATCAGTGGGAGATCTAAGTTGCCCAAGTTTGATCGTCTTCGAGCTGATTGTATTCAAGAAGAGTCCAGGTTGACAGCAAGAAGAATTGGGCAAAACAATCAAGATGTAGAAAATCAAGTTCTTGCTACATATACTTCTAGAGAAAGAGGCAAATGGAAGAGGAATAGAAATAGAGATTCAAATTCTGCCCCTGAACCGAAGAAGAAGAAGAAGAAGGATCTCTCTCACATTCAGTGTTTCAAGTGTGACAAGTATGGTCACTTTGCTCGAGATTGCAAATTTAGATCTATATATCTTGTTACTACTGCGGAACTTGCCATGGGGGCATCTCGGAAGGAGCCAAGCTCTAAAGTTGATTCAGAAGGGTTCTTATTCTAAAGTCGATCTGGTTCTTCGAAGAGAAGGAATCAACATTCAAAGGGAGTTTGACAAACCTACAGAGGCAACCTTGGATGAGAAGGTCAGGAGGTTGATGTTAGTACTTGGAGCTTCAGAGGGAGTCACATCATCATGAAGATCCCTTGTAGTGTATATTTCTCTGAGACGGAGAAATATAAGGTGAAAGCCCTTGTTAATGCATTCTTCTTTGTGAGGGAGGAGTTTGAGGTGTGAGCCCTTGTTAATGCATTCTTCTCTATGAGGGAGAAGTTTGAGGTGCGGGCCCTTCTTAATGCTTCTTCCCTGTGAGAGAGAAGTTTGAAGTGCAAGCCCTTGTTAATGCATTCTTCTCTGTGAGGGAGAAGTTTGAGGTGAAAGCCCTTGTTCCACCCTCTGGGAGTAGCCATGGTGGATGTCATGTGAGCTACTCCATAACTTGGCACTTGTGTTTAGCCACCCTCTGGGAGCAGCCATGGTGAATGTCATGATGAGATGACGACATCACGTTAAGTGACTCCATGATGGGCACTTGTGTACATATTCATTTCCATACATGAGAGTAGCGATGATGGATGTCATCATGTTGAGTACCTCCATGATGAACTTTGTTCCACCCTCTGGGAGTATCTATGGTGGATTCCTCCCTAGCTAAGAGGGAATGTTGTTGACCAGCGGCGAGAGGCATCCATATAGAGTTGATTATTGAAACAACTCCTTAATATATCGTATGCTTAAAACGATTAAATTGCTATTGAAACTGTTTAATTACTAATGGTTACTTCACTTAACAAATAGACGCCTCTCCTTGAAAGGTTGTCTCTCTTGTGAAGAGAGACGACCCATTCCCTGCATAACCATTTCGATCAACATATATGCTCAGTGAGATTGGAATGCGAAAAGAAAATCAATAGACAGACAATGAGAAAGACGATATAATACACAGTCTGCTAATTGTAGATCATGGCATAGGCAAATACAATCGATATTGTAGATTGATTATTATCCATTAGTAAATCGTTGAACAGACAGGTTGATTCATATCGAACACACAAAATACAGGCAAATCAAATACATTGCAGATTGAATATATTGACCGAATATATAAGAGCAGATCATTACTATATATCGATCAACATATAAGAAGACATCGCAGGTATATGCAGTCAAGGCATATCGATATATATTCTCTATATATCATCTCAAGCTGATCAACAAAGGCAAGATCGATATACATAGACAGAGGTTCATATACATCTCAGGTGGATCTATATATATTGCGATTTTCGTGTTTTGCTTCTGATTCGTGGTTGTCATTCTATTTTTCTGGTGATTTCTAAGCTTGCATTTTATAAAAACATGTTTTTTCTGTCAAATCCGCGGCAAGCTTTCAATATTTTGGCTAGCACGACGCCATTTTCTTGGCCTGTGAAGCAATCTTGTTTGTCATCTACATCTGCAACTCAAACATCTAGGGTTTTCTGCGACAAACATCCTCTACTCAGCCCGCGATTAGGGTTTTCTACCTTCTGTTGTGCCTCGCTATTTCAAAACGAGATTTTCTTCAATAGCTCGTGGCTAAAAACAAAATTTTCTTCAAAAATCCATGGCAGATTTTCGAGTTTTCTTCATTTTTTCAAGTGTTTTGTAGACCTCTTGAGGCGAATAGGGTTTTTCAAAAATCCTTTGATTTTTTGGTCAGATTAATATTTAACCTACATATTCTTTGTGGATTAATATTTAACCTACATATTTTGTGGGTTTTCGCGAAGATTTATGGGTCTTCGTCATATTTTTCTAGGTCTATAAAAAAATTGTGCATTGGGATTTGTGTCAGTCATACTTCATCTTTCTTTGAAGTTTGTACTTGAATTTGCCTTTGTTTGTGCATTGGGATCTGTACCTCAAGTTTTGCACTCTATTTTTGCCTCTTCAAATTTTCTCATTTTTCATGCCTTGGAAAATGTGCAGATGGCGTCTTTGACCAACATAATGTTCGAAGGTAATAGCGATTCAACGGCACAAATTACAACACACGGAAGCAACGAATGATGACAATCTTCTAGTATCATCATCTTGATGAGCTCGTTTTGGGTAAACAGTCTCGTCCTAACAGAGTTGGACAAGATCAGGATAAGTTTGACGAGCACAACCAAGAGGCGGTCATGCTTATCAGGCTTTCAGTTACTGATGATCAGCTGCCACAAGTGCCATCTAGCAGGACAGTTGCAAAGATCTAAACTATTTTGAAGGATCTCCTTGAGACATCAAATAAGAGTCGTGTGTTCTTCCTGAAGAAGCAGCTATTTACGATCATGATGGATGAGCGTATGTCCTTACAGGAGCATTTGACAAAGATTAAGGACATTCGAGATTAGCTGGAGGCCATTGGTCAGAAAATGGAGGAAGAGGATATGGTAGTAATAACCCTGAAGAGTCTACCTAAATCCTATGAGCACTTCATCGAAACGCTCAACATTACTGCAACTAATGTTGACTTAATGTTTTTAGATTTGTGCACCAAACTTCTACGGCGGGACCGTTGAAAACAACAATTTGGTAGCAATGCAACTTCATCCTCCTCATAACAAGCCTTCGCAGCCAAATCCTTTCACAAGAACAAAGGCAAATCTAAATCAGTTCAACAGAAAGGCTCCAATCAGCCTTAGGATAGCTCAAAGAAGAAGAAAGTTAGGTGTAACTATTGCCACAAATTTGGTCACTTGGTAAAGGACTATCAGAATCGGCTTGCTTCTAAACAGCGGAAGCATGGAGGGTCTCAGTCTAAGGCCAATGTTGCAGAGCACTCAGAGCAAAAAGAATCTACATTTTATGCTTTCATGGCGAAACGCCTTGCAGATCATGTGAAGTCTTCTACCTGGTACATAGACTTCGGTGCTTATCGACACTTCACTCATCGACTTGATTAGTTCATAGACTTCTCACCTTTCACTGATTTAGTCATTTTTTGAGGAGAAGAGTATATTGTTGTTGGCAAAGGCAATGTGCAAATACAATCTGGTGGGAGTAATCTCATATACATCAATGTATAGTGTGTTCCTGGAATGGAACTAAATCTTCTCTCTATGAGCCAGATTATGCGACATTCTCCTCAGCTTGATGTGGTATTTAGTTCACACAAGTGTTAGATTGTTGATTGTGCGACTCTCACTACTATATTTGTTGGGATTGAGGATTATGGTCTGTATAGACTTGTGGACTCGGGTGATTCTCTTGAGCATGCCTTTGCACCTAAATCATCTTCCATCAACGGTCTCTAGCATCAGCAGTATGGTCACCTAAACATTCACTATCTTGCTTAGCCTGTTCGGGAGGATCTAATTCTTGGCTTACCTAAGATTCAGACTCAACATCACCGAGTTTGTGCAGCTTGTTAGGCTATGAAGCAGCACAGGACACCATTCAAGGATGGTGACTCATGGCGAGCCTCAAAGGTATTGCAGTTGGTTCACACTAATGTATGTGGTTCAATGAATACATCTTTTTTTACTGGTGCCAATGGTGCCAGGTATTTCTTGCTTTTGTTAATGATTTCAATCGTAAAATGTGGTTTTGACATAAATTAGATGTGTTTACTATATTCCAAAAATTTAAGGCCTTAGTAGAAAAAGAGTCAGGCAGTCGTATAGTCACTCTTAGGTCAGATAATGGGGAGAGTTTTGTTCTACTGCTTTCTTCAACTTCTTTGATACACACAGCATCAAACACCAATTAACCACACCTTACACTCAGCAGAATTGCATTGTCGAACGTCAAAAATGCACTATAACTGAAAAGCCTAGGTCAATGATGGAACACATGAGTGTTCCTAAGAAATTTTGGGCACAAGCAGTATTCACTACAATCTATCTCCTTAATCGGTCTCCCACACAGGTTGTTAAGGGGAAGACTCCTAAGGAAGCCTGGACTGGTTGCAAACCTAAGATCAGTCATCTGAGAGTCTTTGGCTCTTTAGCATATATTTGGATTCCAGATGCCCAGCACTCCAACTTGGATTCCAAGATTTAGAAACTTATGTTCACAGGGTACAATGACAACCACAAGGCTTACCAACTGAATGATGTAGACACTAATTGTCTTATCTTCAATTGAGATGTTGTCTTTCATGAAGAACGAGGACCTTTTCAGCTTTCCTCGTCTGTGCAGAATTATGAGGATCACCCTTTGAAGGTTGTTGATTTGGGTGTCCAACTTGCATTTGGTTCACCTAATGGGAGGGATAATGCAGACTTTGAATTTGATGATGCACTACCTGAATTTCCTCCAGATGATGTTCCTCTTATTAAACCCGTTCCATATCCTATTCTAGTTATTCCTCCTACATCTGATGTTGGCTCTTCTACTCTTCAACCCAAATGGTGGGCTAAAACCATCAGTGATCTCCATTCTGATGATCTCATCAAGGGTAGATCTTCCAAAAGCAAGAGCAAGCAACAAAATACAGTCAACTTTTCTCCCACGGCCAACATTCATAGTATTTTTTAGCCTCAAACATATACTGAGGCTAAAGGGATTCTTGAGTGGGAAAAGGCTATGGAAGCTGAACACCATAGTCTTCTGAAGAATAACACTTGGATCATTTCTGATCTCTTCCTCCAGGGAAGAAGCCCAATAGCTGCAAATGGGTCTATAAAATCAAGCACAAAGTTGACGAAACTCTTGACAAGTACAAAACACATCTCGTTGCTAGAGGGTTCTCACATAAAGAAGGCATTGACTGTGAGGAGGCCTTTTTCTCCTACTACCAAAATGAGAACCATTGGGCTCGTAATTGCCTTTGCAGCTCAGTTTGGTTGGAAAGTCCATCAAATGGATGTTAAGAGTGCCTTCCTCAACAGTGAGTTGCAGGAAGAAGTCTACATGACGCAACCTCCTGGTTTCAAGGTTGTTGGAAAAGAACATCAGGTGTGCAAACCGGTGAAAGCACTCTATGGCCTGAAACAGGCTCCTCGAGCTTGGTACATCAAAATTGACAAGTACCTTACAGATAATGGCTTTCAAAGGAGTCCATCTGATTCTAATATGTATGTCAAAAACACTGGTGCTGATATTCTTCTTCTTCTTGTCTATGTTGATGACTTGATTATCACTGGTAGTTCAGCACTTTTGATCGACCAGATCAAACAGAGTTTGTGTCAATCCTTTGAAATGACAAACTTGCGACTTTTGCACTATTGTTTAGGTGTTGAAGTTTGGCAAACTGAAGGTAGTATCTTCTTATCGCAATCAAAGTATGCATAGTTTGCTAAACAAGTTTCGAATGCAATACTGCAAACCTCCATCCACACCTATGGAGAAAGGGCTGAAGCTGACAGCCAAATTAGATTCACTTGTGGTGAATGAATCAGCATTCAAGCAATTGGTGGTGGTGTCATCTACATTACTGCTACTAGGCCTAATTTTAGTTTTGCAGTGAGCTACATTTCACACTTCATGACAGCTCCCAAGGCTGATCATTGGTTAGCGATGAAGCATGTGTTGCGTTATGTGAAGGGCACTTCTGATTTTGGTCTTTTGTACAGCAAAAGTCATGATCCTAGACTTATTGGTTTTACAGACTTAGATTGGGCAAGTTCCATTGATGATAGAAAATTAACATCTTGGTATGTTTTCAGTTTAGGATCTGGTGCAGTCACATGGACTAGCAAGAAGCAGCAAGCGGTGGCTCTTTCCTCGATAGAAGATGAGTATCGAGTAACAGTTAAGGCAGCTTGTGAGGCAGTTTAGCTACGAAGGACGCTTTCAGACATGCAGATGTCTCAAGCCGATCCTACTCCCCTTTACTGTGACAATCAAGGGGTGCTCAAACTGGCCAAGAATCTAATCTTCCATGAGAGAACCAAGCATGTTGACCTTCATTGTCATTTCATTCGGCAATTGGTTGAAGACGGATCAGTCCAGTTGCAATATGTTCCCACTACGGATCAGACAGCAAATATTCTCACCAAGTCTCTAAGCCCGGACAAGTTTGTAAAATTCAGGGGGCAACTTGGTGTAGTTGATAGATTGACCATTAAGGGAGGGTATTAGAATAATATCTTCATAATACCTTTTACTATTTCTTATTTAATGGTCAATATTGTAGATTATTTGAAATTTCTTCTAGGTAGATTGCGTTGTAGTTTTTTTCATCAACGTTTCGGATCACACTCCCTGATCCATCATTGGGATGATACAAGAGAGCATAAGGAACAAAATATCATCCTGGTGATGGATCACAAAGTTTTGTTCCTTATGCTCTCTTGTATCATCTTGATGATGGATCATGGAGTGTGATCCAAAATGTTGATGAAAAAAACTCCAACGCAATCTACCCAAAAGAAATTTCAAATAATATCTATGGATTGTAGAAATTTGCTATCATTAATATTGTAGATTTTGTAAATATTAAATAGTTTCTAATTTTACAATTGTTTCAAAATAGAAACATCGTCTTTATACAACTATAAATGATCGTATGATCATTCAATCAATTAATTCATTCATTATTTTACCAACAAGAATTACATCTCTAAATACATTTTTGCTCCTGTTTCATTTTGGATTTGTGAATTTAGGGCAAAGTATATGGTGGTCTGGAAAGGGGACATTACAGTGGTATCAAAGCAATGTTCTTGCCAACCTAAAAAGCCGTTACAAGTAGTATTTGGAGGATATAAATAATAAGTTATTGGAGATCATTTCTTCATAGATTCAATTGATTATCACTCCGATTAAAAAGCAGACCTAAGCAAACCTTGTGAGTAGATTTTTGAAGGTTTAATAATCAAATAATTTCAGACTTTCTAAGCAGATTTAGCAGACCTCATTAGTATTAAACATCGAAGTTCATAAGCAGATTCTGAAACAATTTATTGCAGACATTTTCCAGATTAATTGGCAAACATTTTCCAGACTTGTGAACAGATTTAAGCAGATGTCTGAGCAGATTGTATCAGACCCTCTTGAGCAGAAATTTTTGAACAGTAAGCAGATCTTAAGGGCGAATATGTACAAACCTTGAGTACAAGCAGATTTAAGAAGCAGTTTTTTCTAGCAAATTGATAAGGAGTTTCAAAACTAATCAAAGAAAGAGATCAATCATTTATCCTTTTATTTCTTTAGAGGAGACATATCTATTATTACAACAAATAAAGGCCATTGGGACAATCTAAAACCCTTGGAGCAATCCAATGATTTGGTCTATATGGAAAACTTCAAAAACATAGTTGCAGACTTATATCAAAGGTAGAGTTGAAAGATAAGAGGATAGTCCATAGAACGTGATGGAGAAAAGCCAACCCTGTGTTGCGTGATGGTATGACAGTCCAAAAAGAGATATTCACAACTTTCTAAACCAAGAAGAGGACAAAAGAGGGAGAAGGGTTTGAGAATTAACCCTACTTGGAAGAGTAATGAGAAGTGACAGTCCTATAACTAAGCTAAGAAGCGAGTTAGATTACCCCAAGAGATGGATCTGGTACTAGTTGAATGTTCCTGCCTCTTTTGGGCTAAATGATGAATTGATTACCCCAAGGGATGGATCTAGTCCTAGTTGGACATTCCTGCCTCTTGTGGGCTAAGTGATGAATTGGTTACCCCAAGAGATGGATCTAGCCCTGGTTGGACATTCCTGTCTTTTGTGGGCTAAATGATGAATTGATTACCCCAAGGGATGGATCTAGTCCTAGTTGGACGTTCTTGCCTCTTGTGGGCTAAGTGATGAATTGGTTACCCCGAGAAATGGATCTAGTCCTAGTTGAACGTTCCTTCCTCTTGTGGCCTGATTGAGGAACTGATTACACAAGGAATGGATCTAGGCTTGGTTGAAAATTCTTGCCTCTTGTAGGCTAAATCATGAATTGATTACCCCAAGGGATGGATCTAGTCCTAGTTGGACGTTCTTGCCTCTTGTGGGCTAAGTGACGAATTGGTTACCCCAAGAGATGGATCTAATCTTGGTTGGACATTCCTGTCTCTTGTGGGCTAAATGAGAATTGATTACCCCAAGCGGTGGATTTAGTCCTGGTTGGATGTTCTTACCTCTTGTGGACTAAGTGATGAAATGGTTACCCCAAGAGATGGATCTAGTCCTAGTTTGATGTTCCTGCCTCTTTTGGGCTAAATGATGAATTGATTACCCCAAGGGATGGATCTAGTCTTGGTTGGACGTTATTGCCTATTGTGGGCCAAATGATGAATTGATTACCCCAAGGGATGGATCTAGTATTAGTTGGACGTTATTGCCTCTTGTACGCCAAATGATGAATTGATTACCTCAAGGGATAGACCTGCTCCTACTTGGACACTCCTACCTCTTGTGGGCTAAGTGGTGAATTAATTGCCCCAAGAGATGGATCTGGTCTTGGTTGGACATTCCTACCTCTTGTGGGCCAAGTGAACTATGTCTACATATATTCATTTGTATACTCCATGTTTTCATGTGTATGCTTTGTGTCTAGATATATTCATGTGTCTACTTCGTGTATGCTCCATGTCTTCATGCACTCACGTGTATACTTTGTGTTTTCAAGTGCATGCTCTGTGCTTTGCTCTATATTTTCAGTTGGTTTAGAAGAAGAGAATACTAAGAGTGAACCAAAAGATATGAATTTGAGGCATGCTATCACGCAAATGTTGGTTTTTATAAATTCAATTGGCACCATTATGAGATGGCCTTGATCCTTTTCTCTGGAAGATGAGAGAAAACTTGTCTTAAGTTAAGATTTGTCAAGTTTCTACCATCGATCATACTTCACATTTAGAATAAGGGAGAAAACATATATGATAATATCAGAGTTGCGCAAGGTGGATCACGGATGGGATTCATGTCCCCTTTTTGAAATAGGATTTAATAATAAATAATAATAAAATTAAAATATAAAAGAATAAAAATAAAATTTTAATTATAAATATAAAATAATAAAATTAATATATAGCATAAATAAATATAGTTAAGTTAATAAAGGGTCAAAAGTCCTGAAATGAAAAGTTGCAACTCCTTCAAAAATTACATATAAAAAAGGAGAAAAGAATTTCATTTGAAAGGGGGGAGAGGGAGGAAGAGAAAAGGGAAGGGAAAAAGGGAAATGAGAAGAAAATAATGAAGTGACTACTTCAAAAGGCAAAAATTATGGAGGGTTGTGACTCTTTCAAAGGGCATAAATACTGAAGGGTTGTGACTCATCCAAAGGGTGGGTAATCATGGAAAGTTGTGACCTTTGCAAAGGGCAGCCATGATGAAGAGGTGTGAATCTCCCCCACATTGGAAGATATAAAGGGGAGAATGTTTCATTTGAGGAGGACATCCAAGGGAGAGCAATTTGGGGAATAATATATTGTTCTCAAAGGCAACAATGAAGAGTGATGACTCAATTCTAATGAAAGGTGGTGACCCTTTCATCAATAAAGTATAAAGGAGGTTTCATTCTGAGCAAAAAAGGAAGAGCGACAATAAAAGAGTATCATTCAGATTTTGGGCGCAGACTGAGTAGAAGAATTCCATTTGATGAAGGAGATCGACCTAAGAGATCAACCTGATATGAGAAATCGGACTTTAGATATTTATACAGCTTATCTCATCTTATTCAAGTAAAAATTACGTCTCTAACTACATTTTTGCTCCTGTTTCATTTTGGATTTGTGATTTTAGGGCAAAGTATATGGTGATCCTGAAAGGGGACATTACATTAACCTAGTTCATTTACATACATTGCACAATTTCAAACCCAATAATCAAATCAAAAAGAGAGTCATAAAACCACTTAGTGTTCAGCTCTCCTATTAGAACTATAGCTGAAGGTAGTTTATGATTCCCCAAAGGACAATGTAAGTGAAATTTTTTCGATCTTAGTTTGCATTCCTAGGCTAGGACCCTATTTCCACCATTTCAATATAAAAGAACTGAAACATATATAATTCACACAACACGAAGAAACAAAATGAAACAATTATTTGTCTTCCTATTTTTGATTTGTAATGCATTCGTGTTTTGATTCTTTTTCCACTGTAGTGTCATGTCTGGGATTATTGACATACTCATTTGAGAAGAGATACATATAGTGTGTTTTTGTCTATAGTCACTAAGACTTAAACACATATATATAGAAATCATATTTTCAGAAGACCAGCTAGATAGGGCTGTTAGGAAAGGACAATGTCTGTTTCTGTTACCCTGCAGTAGTATTTTCTCTTTGAACTACAAGGGCCGGACTTGGATATTGATATTGATAACAAAAGCAGTAAGATATGCCCCAATTTTATTTGTGTGCTTCAGTTTTTTTGTATTTTTAAGTATTTTATATCTTTATAAAGTAGTTCACATATAATTTATTAATTTATAGTAATATTACAGTTTACTTGACTAACTGTTTTTTACTAAATTTCATGCATAAATTTAAACATTTTTTAATCACATCATCTCCCAATACCCATCTCCCTATTTTTGAAAAATCCTCGCAGTACCCATCACTGCCTCGCATATCAGCACCTGTAATAACACTGATTCTACATATAACAGGTTGATGTCTGCCTTATTCTCTTAAAGATAGTGAATTTACTTTGTATATCTGGAAACCAAGAAGAATCTCATGAGCAGATTCATTTATCATAAGATGTCATTCTTGCCCAGACAGCACTCTGTTAAAACCAACTCTGATATGTCTATTAGTTCATCATTATGAAATATATATAGTGTTAAAAAATTTGGTGTACAGAAGTAAATGATATTCTAAAATCTGAGAGGAAGCCAGTTCCATTCTTGAAGAGTCAATACATATTTATAGGAGCTTAAACCTAACACGTGTAGATAACTGTTTTCTAGAACTAGGTCATAAAATTGATTTTAAAAATCGCTTTATCTTTGCTTTGAAAAATTAAGGATAATTTGCTATCGTTTATCCATTTAAAATCTTACTGTTAGCTATTAAGTCGGACAACAAGAAATGGAGAGGAAGAGGCCATTGAATCCATGAGCTTCCGAGCTAACTTGCAGGCAAAGAAGATCCCCTCCTTTCAGCATCTTTACCAGCAACCTACCCACAGAATTGAACTTAATAAGTAAGCTACGGAATTAGTCAGTTGCTGCAGAGATTCGGAATCTTAAATGAAGATATCCAGGGGCGAAAAGTCATAATCCCGATTTGAAATCAGAGAGAAAGTTGCTAATCAAAACTCATCTGGTCCAATGTCAGAATCAAATTGAGATTAAATCGTCAGCTCTGCAAATTTTCTTATGGTAGACACTTTGAAATAGAATACTTCACTAAGATTTTATGTGGTTCAAGCACTACATCTCCTTCAAGCTTCGATCAACTGAGAACTCAGAATCAAATACTAGTGAATTTGAGTCCACGCCAAAATATTAAGTACTAGTATTACTCAACGATAACTTTGATGATTTTTTTGTGGTTTTTAATTATTGACTAGTGTTTCTAGGAGCAAGGCCCTCCTTCAAAGTGGCCTAATAGACAACCTGCGCTACTATACTCAATATTTGCCAACAATATAATTTCAAGCTGGTGCAAGAGAATCCATGATAATTGATCTATCTAACGCTTAACGACTTAAGGTTAACAAAAATTATTAATGACAAAATGCCCGTGCGCCGATCGAACCCAAAACCCTCAGAGAATGCCATTATCTTTGAAATGTTCATAAACGCAATCAAAGTTCAAATCGTTAGGTATGACATGCTTCAAAACTGCCAAAAAATCAAATCTTTTGCTTAAAAAAACTGATTGTCAGCTCAACCGAGTTCTAAAAATGAAATCAACGGATTCTTACATCCGATTGTGATAGGCCAAAGTTTTCGGTTGTGGAATTCCAACAATATTACAGCATATATCGTATCCGCGTGTTTCATCGGACGGGATCGCCACAATTATATGGATTTTTGTATAAACAGTTCATCAGATCAGATCCTGATGCTTTAAGCACAAATTAGCTAGACAAAAAACAGAAAGCATCTGCCAAATAATTACCTTACTTAAGAACAATATTTCTTTGACAGCGAGTCTATCGGGGGGCCTGGTTCTTGTGAAATGAATTAAAAAGCTCTTCCTTTGATCTGCAATCTTCAGTTTTACAATTATCTTGGGAACACTTCTTCCCCCTCAGAACCATCGTCCCGCAGATACAGAGCAATGGTGTGGAGAAGAGGGTAAAATTAAATAAATATCTTTTTTAATAATAATAATTGCCTACTTTGGAGACAAAAGTTAGACATATAAATTTTTATTTTTAATTTGATAACTTTTAAGGAGTTTTGATCGGCACGAAATGCTTGGAGAACTTTATCGGAAGCGCATAACATGGTAAATAGGATTGTCAAGGTAAAAGCAGTTGGGTGCTATTGTTTTTTTTCTCTTTGTTTTTTATTTTTTTTTTTATTTTTTCTCTTTGTTTTTTCTTTTTTTTTTTTTTGTGTTGTTCAAGGCTAGGACTTATTTAAAAAAAAAAGTGGAGCTATTTAAGATTTTTTAAGAATATTTTGAAATTGTTCATTTCAAAAATTTTGGAGTTAAGTTCAACTTAAAAATTTAAGTTTCAATCTTGGACTCAACAAGATTTGATCCTTGGTAGGCTCATTCATAATCAAGCAACATTGCCAAAAATTTTAAAAGTGAGATTGTTATGCAAAAGTTTTGATTTCAATTAAAATGAATTAAATTTGTAGAAATCTTAATTTTCTTAATTTTGGTGATGGATTATGAAGTAGTATAAGAAATTTAAATGCTCAAAATGGTCTACTACTTATATTCTTATATGCTCAAAATGGTTGAATGCTTATATCAAAAGTATGTCAAATTATGAACTAATTTTATTTTTACTTATGATCAATTTCATTTTCAAATTGAAAAATCAAATATTCATATTTATTATCGTACTTGATTAGAGAATTTGCTAAAGTGGTACAAACTTCCACACATATAAGGTGTAGATTCATTTGAGACAAGTTGGAGTTTTGAATGCAAGTATCCCTTAGTATGTATAGAAGTATAAAGGAAAAAAGTTAATACTTTTATACTTTTACGTACATGTTTTATGTCTACTATAATTGTGTCTTGAGATAGCTTGTTTTAAAATTCTATTTGAGTTTTTATGTACACAAATAGACAAAATCCTGGAAAACACTCATAAGTCTACTTACTTGACACTTTGTTACTTTGTACATTTATAATTTGCTCTTTCACTTACATGTTTTATGTTATTTTGCATGAGTAGCATTAATGTATGAGTCTAGCACATAATTTGGCTCTTTTGGTGCATTCACTAGCCTCAAACCTAAATCCCTATTCTAATACATCCACTTAAGACTCTAATGAAAGAAAATGTGGATGAGGGGAATTTACTAGGATGGATGGACAAACTAAGAAGCTCACCCCTAAGTTATTTCATACATTGCAAGGAATATGATCCACTAGGCGCAATGAGACGTTAGTGCTCAATGGATGCAACGATTCCTTCACTTGAGTGGAAGATGCAAAATGGAAATGGAAATGGAAATGCAAGACCTAGGGAAAGAAAGAAAAGAAAGAGGAAATGATATGGATGCAGGCAGATAACATATTTTAACTCCAATTCTAAAACTAGATCCATAAATCTGAAATAGCAACTAACTTATGGTCTGAGTTTCGGCCTAAAATGGCAGGTCAAGAGCAATTAGGAGGCTCAGGGTGAGTAAGAGGTATGAGGTGACTTCATTCACCTTAGACCCTGCAACTTCTAATGAAAATACTGTAAATTGTAGTTCTTTCTTTCTTATACCTTCTTGTAGCCTTTTCTGCAACTTCGCCACCTATCACCTACACATAGAAAATGGGGAAATGTTGGTGGAAAGGCGTTGGCCTAAGTCAAACCCATGTCGAGGAATTAACTTTAAAATTGAAATATAAATGCTTGAAAAGGAAACATATTGTTATGTAACAAAGGCTTGATAAGATGCTTATAATTTCACTAAACTTCATGGTGTCAAATTTCTCGTGAAGATGCTTGAAAGTGTTCTTGATGTAGTCTAGACCTTGGATCTAGGATAGGAAGAGCATGACTACCTGCACACATGCTTAGATCTAGACATTACTCCTTGTCTTCCATGCTTAATGTTTGATGCTTGATGAATTTAAACTTGATTGCTCCTTGACTTGATTAAATTGCTAGCCTCAAGTTGACAAGAGATGTTTGATTAGGTGTGTGATTGATTCCTTGATTGAGTACCAAAATGAGAGAGGTAGCTTTTCTTTATACCTCTCCTAGCCATTTCAAGGCTCAAAACTCAAAACTCAAAGGAGGTCTATGGGGTTTAAAGATCATGCTAAGATCAAAAAACCATTATACCATTCAAATGTGGGCATGGTTTATGAGGTATAGGGAAACTCCCAAGGTTAGGTGCAAGTGGACGTGCCTCATACCTACCTAGCCACCCTATATTGGCCAATTTTAGCTCAGAAACTTTGGGTCATGAGTCAATTTTGAAAGGGGAATTCCAAGATTATATGTGAAAATCAAGACTGGATCAAGCATAATGGGCATAGAATCCTTGGACACTAAAATGGGGCCTAGCTAAGGACCAAAATTATACATGGATACAATTTACGACACTATATTTAGCCCTCACTTTAGCAAGAGTATGAACCTGCTTCATACTCATGGTAAAGTAGATCAAAGCATAGTAGGAAATAACCCTTATCAAGGTAAAAGTGATAAGGAAAACACCAAGCCCTCAAGTGACTTAGGTCTTTATTAGTATAAAACCAAGACAAAAGAAACATTCACATGAAGAGAGAGAAAATAAAAGACAAGACCATACTAGCCTAATAAGGTTAAACTTGTTATAGGTCGTGTGTGTGTGAGAGATATGTGTGTGTGTGTGTGTGTGTGTGTATACATATGTTGACTAGAATAACACAACTTGCTAGACCATCACCTCCATCTTTTGCAT
>MU224432.1:4666595-4678500 GCA_018584345.1 Thuja plicata | reverse complement strand
CATATATATCTATATACATATATATATATGTATGTATATACATATATATATGTATGTGTGTGTGTGTGTGTGTGTGTGTGTGTGTGTGTGTGTGCAAAAGATGGAGGTGATGGTCTAGCAAGTTGTGTTATTCTAGTCAACCCATCCTAAGGATAACCAAGAAAAGAATTGTATGCAGGGAAATCATGTTGAAACAAATAATGAAATAGGATTTCCCCAAGAAAAGCATTGTCTCCAAAGGAATCTGTTAAGAGAATGATGTAAAAGGATTGCCCCAAGGAAAGCATCATTTCCAAAGGAATCCACTAAGAAAATAGTGCAAAATGATTGCATTAAGAAAAGCATTATCTCTATATAAATCCATTAAGAGGAGATTACAAAGCAAAAGATAGAGTTTGCTAAGTAACCTGGAAAAAATGACTGCAAATTTGATTTATGATGTGTACATAATGTGCAACAAAGAGCGAAGTGTATGCCCCCACATTAAAGCAATTGTGTACACCTTGAAAAGAGCAATAGTTTTAAGGTAGCATACATGCGTATGAAAGACAAGCACATTTGCATTATGATATGCCCCCAAAAAGGACAAATCAAATGAAGCAAAGCACATAATAGAAAGAGTACAATGGGATCTACTAACTCTGGGGTCAGTATGCAAATTTGATAACTCATATATATCAAGAATAATCATAATGAATTGATCTCATCCCCTAGAGGTAGTAGAACTATGAGCAAAATGGAAGAAGAACAAATAAGATAAATGTACAAAACAAAATTGGGGTCAACATTGCGGAGACCAAAATGATAAATGGATGCTACTGCTTTGCATTGCCCCCAAGTAGACAACACAAATGCACATTTACAACATAGCACATGTACAATATAATATTTGTATGACATATAGAAGAATTAAAACACAAATAGAAGAATGCCAAAACAAGTTTGATCCCTTTATCACCTTGTATCAACAAAGCAACAAGGGTCATATAAAGAAATATAAAACAATAATAAATAACAAGCACTTCATCATGAGGGAATCACATTATGAAAAAGAAAACATGTAAAAGAATTCATCGCACAAGAGGAGTTATGCAAGTGTATCATCCACTAGCCCTTATTTCTAAACATTATGTAGGTGAGGATGCGAGAGGAGAAACCTTGAGCATAGTAGATGGAGCTACTACAAGCTCCAAACAAGTACCATTCTCTATTAATGAGTCACTTTGTTTGTCACAAGGAGCAAGAGTTAATGCTTTATAATACCTTAAAGATAATCCATGATTAATTTTAATAACCTCACACATATCATCAGAATCATTAGGATCAACATAATTTGCATTATCAACATCACTAGTATCATCAAGCATATAACAATAGGATCTTTAATACAAAAAGAGAAATCGTCGTGTTTAGTCGATTTAATTTTCTTAATATTGACTTCCTCCTTTAGGCTATACATAAGTAGACCAATGGGAATTATAGCATCATGAGGTTTCTCAAAGGAAGAAATGGTTTGGGAAGAAAGCTCATGGGCCATAGCACGAGGTCTATGGTGGTGGTCATAGACACATTAGTTTCATTTGGTTTTTCATAAGGAGTGAGAGTCGATGTTGTTGAAGACCTTGAAGATAATTCAGATTAATTTCAATAACCTCATACATATCATTAGAATCATTAGGATCAATACCATTTTCATTATTAACATCACTAGTATTGTCAAGAATATCTTCATCGTCTAAATTAATCACAATAGGATCTTTAATACGAAAAGAACAATCATCATGTTTAGACAATTTAATTTTCTTTAGATTGACTTCCTCCCTTGGGAGATGCTTAGGTTGTTCAAAGGGAATTGAAGCATCAAGAGGTTTCTTAGGGGAGGAAATGGTTTGGGAAGCAAGCTTACAAGCCATAACATAACGTCTATGGTGGCATTCATAAGCACATTAGTTTTGTTTGATTTTTCTTGAGATTTGGGAAGGTTTAGGTTCAATCAACATGGGTTAATTGTCTTCCTTAGTAGGAGGAACAAAAGGAACCTAACTGGGTTGAGAGATAGAGGAGGTTGGAAATTTATATAGAAGGAATGTAAGGTGTGGGAAGGAATCTAGCTCTAGGATAAGGAAATGGGACATCGTTAGGGTTGCTCAATTTGGAAATAATCGGATGTTTAAAATTTGGTAAGATAAGAAGAAATGGTCTTGGCAGGGTTGCAATGGTTGAGGCATGTGAGGCAAAAATAAGCCAAGGTCAAAAATTCCACAACTCGCTAGAGGTTGATATAGACTCTGATTGATTGTGATAATTTATCCATTATGGAGAAAATTTAGGCACTTATGGATAGGAGAATAAATACATGTCATGGAGATGATCCAAGGAAGTCCAAGTCTTACTTGGAATTGATTGGAAGTTTGGATTACAATAAAGGTGACATATAAACACTTCTTACGAACTTCAATGGAAAGGATAATAGAACCATGAGTAGGACAAGCAAAACCATTGAAAGTTATAATCATCTCATCATATTTTTCATAGGAGTCTTGATGGAATTATTTTATGAAAGTGTATTCCTTAGGTATAACATTCACCATGCAAATATGATTAATAAGCACTCATCGAGAGAACTTATCATTATTTTTGCATAAATGTAAAGGGGGCCATTAGGTGTCTTAATAGTCTCCTTAGGATCAAATGTAATGCAAATTTCAAGTTTAGGACTGGCTTTAGGTTTAGGTTTTTATTGGTCAATCAAATTAACAACATTGTTGGCTACACTACATATATCATCAACATCTATAGGGATAGGGTGATTAGGTGCAAAAATATTGGTAGAAGAAGGAGGTGAGAAATTGGTTTTCTCAATGGTGTTGGTAGAATAGGAAGGCAAAGGATTGGTAGAGATTTGAAAGTTTTGGTTGGGTGGTGCAAAAAATGTATTTCCTTTATCATTCAAAACCTCAATGGTTATGGTAATTGAATCTATGAGGTCTTGGATAAAATGTTTCAAATGATAATACTTCTCAATATCATGGCCAAGTTGACAATGGTATTAACAAAAGGCTTTGGGATATAGGAGGTTGACATAGGTTTGGAAGTGTCAATAGGTTTTATAGGAGGAAGTTTCAAAATATTAGCATAACGAACTTTATTGTAATATTATGGAAAGATTCATAAATATATGCAAAATTACAAGATGGTTTGAAAGTGGATGACAAAGGATCCACACCTATTGTTGCAGTCGCCACTTATGAATCAACATTATTGGAATAATAATGATCTTGATGAAAATTTTGTTGGGCTTTTAAAAATTTTGGGAAGATTGTTGAGAGGCATCATTATTATAAATTGAAACCATTGGAGTGGACAACTCAAACTAGCTTGCTTGAAGCTGATAATTATGAAGCACTGCACACAATTGGATAAAAGAGCTAAAACCATAAAGAAATAACTTATCTCTATGGTCTTTTTGTAAATTAGAAATGAAAAGTCTTTGAACATCCATATTAGGCACATGATAAGAAATTTGAGCATACAAATGTTTGAACCTACCAATTGAATCAGTCACTTTTTCCTTAACACCTTACTTACAATAAATCAAATCAATTGAAGAATTTTAAGGACCAATGTTATTCTAAAAATTTTGAATGAAGGCATTAGTTTTTGAAATTAAACAATAGGATAAGGGGGTAAAGAAAAAAACCTTTATAAGGTCTTATCTCTAAGTTTCCTAATAAACAATTTAGCTACAAATCTATGATCATTAGAGAAGTCACTACACAAGGTTTGAAATATTTTCACATGAGTCTAGGGATCACATTTTCCATTGTAAGTCTCCAACATAGGTATTTCCATGTATTGAGGGATTATGGCATGAATGATGTCATATGATAGTGAGCTAGTAATATCACAAGTAGGGGTCTTTTATTTGGATTAGGTTATGGAAGCAAGTTGGTGTTGTAAGGATAAAACACTTTGGGCAAGGTTTTTAATGGTTGTTTCAGTGGATATCTTGGTATTGGAACTATTGGATAATGAAGGATATGGATTATTATGGGAAATAGATAGATTATTGGAATATGATAATGGGATATTGTGGTAAGTAGGTATAAATAATGTTTAGGGAATACATGAAACGCTTACGGGGGGGTATGTTAGGATTAGAAATTCCTCCAAGACTAACATGTGTAGGGTTGATGTTTTGAATTAATGTGGCCATAATGGGGGGATGTAGGTAGACACATTAGGTAAGGATGTTAGAATAGGAATTGAATTCTCACCATTGGTATTAGGATTGGAAAGATTAAGGGCTTGAGCACAATATTTCATCATTGATTTAAGATATGCCACACAACAACTAAATACCATTTTCTTCATTTTGAACCATCCTTCTCAACCCTCTAATCAAAGGTGTGGAATTGATATTAGAATGTTCTTGACCCATCCAATGTTCAAGATTTGTCAAGTTATCAACAAGCTTTTCCACTTGGCTAGGTGACACTCTTATGGGTGAGTCATCCTCATCATGTGAAGTATGAGAAGATGGTTTTCAACAATGTTAGGTATGTCGATGGTATGCATAGAAGTATCACATACATTCCCATGGAGAACTTTAGAGGACTCATGATCTACACCTTTAAGGGAACCCATAAGCCTACAGCTTCTTCTCATGAGGATGTTATATGTAGGACTCAAGGTTATGAAACTAATACACAAAATAGGGAATGTCTAAACAATAAAAATTACTAATAATTTGATTATTGAAACATTTCATGAAAATAAGATCTAACAAGACGGAATAAAAAATGAATCAAGTTGATGCAAAATAATACTAAGTAATTTTAGAAGACAAAGTTAAGTAATTCAAGTGATCACTTCATTGTGGTGATAGTAACAATGAGGAATATTTATAATTAAATTATTTAATTATTTAGTTAAAGTTAGAGGAAGAGATTAATTAAATAATAAAAAACTATTTAATTAATTTTTAAAAGACTAATTAGAGAATATCTAAAGAATATTAATTAGAAACTAAATAATTAATTAATTAAAAATATTTAATTATTGGAATTAGAGGGAAATGATGAATTTTGAGATTTAAATTTGGAAGAATGGCATGAATTTACTAAATAATAAAGATTATTTAATTAATCAAGAAGAAAGTAAAATTATCGCCTGTAGACATGGGATAATTTTAGGTGTCTACAGTTTGCATTCCCCTCCTTATGTCAATGTCTCTTTGATCGCTTGTGTAGCCCCCCAAATGCTTTACATATTCTTTCCAAATCCTTGCTTGGTTGTCCCTCATACTCAAGTAAGGTTATCCATTTGTTTGCACAACTCCCTATGTTTTCCTTTTCTTTTGTGGCTTACTTTGTTAGCTGCCCACATACCCATTAATTCTTCATGTTCCTGACAAGTAGTGCCTTTTGTGTTTCTTTTTTTCCTTGCTTGTTTTTCCCACTAGTGAATGGCCTTTAGAATGATGTAAAATGTCTAGGATTTTGCGTTACAATTGCCAATTTTATTTGCTTGAAGTTTTATAAATCCTGACCACTAAATTCATTTTGTGCATTGTCCATTCTGATTGTGTTTCATGTAAGGACATCCTTTTGAGGTATTTTTTTGAAGATTCCACATGCTAGTGCATAATATCTAACAAAAATCCCCCTCTCTATTATACTTAGATGTCAAAACTCTATTTCAAAGATCCCATTTTGGCATAGGCTGAGAGGATTTTGGTGGAGGTTATGGTTGGGGATGAATGAGGGCATCTCAGAAAATCATCTAAGATCATTATGTGCATCCAATATCCAAAAATTATTTAGAAATATGTTCCAAAAATTGAACAAGGATGTACCCCTATGCCATAAAAGCGAAAATAAACAATGTTTTTCCCATGATTGAAATCTTAGAGGATTGTGATTTTTGTTGGTATTTAGGAACACTGACAGGGGGGGTGAATCAATGTTTTGCAATTTTTAGCCTTATCAATTTGATTATTTAACCATAAACCACATGCAAATAAAATTAAAGTGCAACAACATAAAATGAACATCCACAACATCATAACACCATGATTTTTATCGTGGGAATTTGGTCAAGGGAAAAACCATGGTGGGGATGGAACCCACAAATAAAATACTCTACAAAAGTATTAACCATGTTAAGGGTTTAAGTACAAAAGGTGGAATGCACATGCATTTAGGCTCAGTGCCTAGAGCTCACTGCTCAAATACAAAAAGGGAAGGCCTACAACCTTACAAATTTCATGGACAACAATCCACAGTTGATGAATTGGATCACAACATCTACCTATGCCAAAATAGTTCCATTTAGGTATAGTACACTAAATCAATACACTTCATGTCCAATATTTGTTTTCCTCTGAGTTAAACTTCTGATTACATGTCCTTTGCATACATAAAATACACCACACACACCAAAACAATGAAATATATCAATCTTATATATCCATAACTAAGAATTAAATCATCATTGGGTCGACCTAAAAAATATTTACAAAAATATTGTAACGTGTAGTAAGTCGGCCAAATCCACATGCAAAATATAATGTGGACCTATAATAATCAAATTAGATCATTTTTCCATGTTGAGTGATCAACCTCAAACTCAAAAACAAATCAAAAAATCGATCTGATAGAATCACATAATGATCTACTATACCTTATCACTATTCTTCATTGTTAACCCAAAATCTGATACAAAAATATCACAACTCGATCAAATGATATCATCAAGTGTTGCAAAGATGGGATATGGTAGAGTTCACCTTCATTATCCTTCCCCTAAGTTTACACCTCAAAATTCTATACTGGGCATCCCTACCGAACCTTTTTCTTGTAAACTATCAATTGCCATGTTTCTATTATACTTACCCAAATCTACCTTCAATCCTTCTGTATGATAAAAAAAGTGTAGAGAACATATGAAATGCATATTTTTGCCATCAATGAAAACATCTAAACCATTAAGAGAAGTGTCTCTTGCCAATAATTATAATTTACAAATCTAACTTGAAATTTTTAGAAGCATTATAACATACATATTTAATACTTCAGAATCATGAAACAAGAAGAATTACAAAAAAAAAAGAGAAAAACATAAATATACATAGGGAAAACCCTTTTGCATATATCAACCCTACACTATAAAACACCAATCTAATGTATCACTCAACAAGTTATACTACATTTTCAGGCTCTAAGCCTTTACATGGATATTTACATATTTTTCCATCTTGGAGAAAGTTATAGCATAATCATTATAAAATGAGCTCCTCTCCTCTCATAAATAAGATAAGACTGTTAGGATTAAGTAATACTGAGAGGGGGGTGAATCGGTATTACAAAACTTAAAATAAACTTTAAACCAATTCCACATAAACCATAAGCATACTGAAATCAAAGGAACATAAACAAATAAAACATAACTCATAACACCATTATTTATTGCCGAGGAAACCCTGGCCAAGGGAAAACGCTGGTGGAGATGGTACCCACAAGCATGCACTAAAGTATAATGCCCCTATTAGGAGACCTAGCCCTGTTAGGTGTTGAATATCACATAGTACATTTCCTTGTTAAAGGAGTCATAACCCTGTTAAAGGTATATAACACCCTGTTAGGGGCCAACTGAGCTTATAGCTCATACAACAAAAATTTTGTTACAAAGTGTTCTCAATAATGAACAAAACAAGAATCTTCAATGCTTAGATAGTTCCAGTCATAGCTCTTCAATGATCTTTGTCAATCCTCTTCTCTGCCATTCACATACATATCTCTCATCACATTCCCATTCACATTTTTCATTATCTTCACTTTACAAAAAGTCTTCATATATATATATATATATATATATATATATATATATATATATATCTTTCTTATTACCAAGTCAGCTCACTTAACCAATATTACACAGTCGGCTCTCAATACAAAATAGAATTAATAATGCAAAGAGTAAATAAAAATTTGGCGCTCTTACATAACCAAAATATAGATTATGAACAATCATAATCCAATTTAGCTTGCCAAGAGCCCATGACATACTTCCCAAATCATTGCTACTGTTCAACTGCTCTGTTTTGCTATTTTGTTGTTGTCATCTGTCTTCAAATATCTCTAACTCTCTGTAATCATCACCAAAATCAAATCAATCTTAGATGTAGGTCATTCATACCCCATAGTATCTTCTTCTAAGCTTTCTCATCATAACTCATCGATCTCGATCTTTGATACCCAAAATAACTTTGTTTTACTACTTTTGTACTCAGTCGATTCCAAAACTGAATCACCAAAACTTAACTTCAAATCAATTTATCAATATGCCAGATGTGTTGCCAAAAATAACAACCAAAAGGTGATGTAAAACATACAAAAATGATCACTTTCCAACAATATATCCTTTTGTCATTGATGACAACACTTAACAAAAATGACTAGGTGTTCCAACACAAAAACTGTCTATCCTCTCTTCCTCTTCTGTTTTGCTTCTCTCTTCTCCCTTATTCATTTTTTCTTCTTTTCTCTTCTCCCCCTTTGAAAATAATGACAAAGGTGCATAAAAGGTAATGCAACTAGTGCTTTCTCACCATTTTCAGAATATCTTGAAAAGAATCTTCCAAGAATTTCACTTCTGTGCTCCATGATTCTACCAATAGTTGACTAACATGAATTAGTCCATTCAATGCATATGATGATATCTCTGGTGCTTTCAACTTTGTGGGCATAGAGCTTGACAATGCTTCAGCAGTCTTCTCCATGTCAGATAAGTGAATTTCAAGAATTGGTAGCTTAGGAGTGACTAGACTCTTCAAAAAACCAAACCTTGACATGACTCTCCCTTTCTCTATATCAAATACATTCAGCTTATCCAAAATCCTTGTTACCTCTCTATCCATTTCCATTACTGATTGTGAGGAGGTCTCACAACTGTCCATCATATTGTTCAAGGTTTCCTTGTCCTTAGCAATGTCTTCAATGTCTGAACATGTTTGATTGGGTTTATGCAACAACTGAATAGTATCCTTCCGTATGCAACACAAATCTTAGCTTTTACTGTAACAGATTTTAGAATGCCTAAGTCCCATGAAATAGACTAGCAAAATTCTATCGGCTTCTTTTCCAAGTATCTCTTCTCTGCCTTTTCTTCTGCGATCTTCACTAGGGTCTCATAGTGATCATCAAAATTGTCAAGTGCTAACTTCAAGTTTTCTACATCATCTCTGCTTTTGAAAATAATAGGTACTGGAAGCAATTTGTTCATAGTATCGACTGATCTAGACATTACCTTTGTTTTCTTGTTGCTTTTCTTCTCAGATCTCTCCTTTTCTTTAGTGAGTGCGGTGAAGGCTAGACTCACCAACTCATCCTCATCCATGCGATCAACATCAACATCAATAGGTTTGTCTTTACTTGACAACAATAAGATAGAAGATATGTCAATTTTAGTTTTGACTTCAACTTTTGCTTCTTCTTTCTACTCCATTTCTTTATGTTCTTCCTCTTTCTGTTCTTCATCCTCATCCACTGTATTGTCAATGTTTCCTTCAAATGGATCATTGTCATCATGTGAAGTGTCAACAGTCACAGGCACATCATAAACATAGAAATTTGGTTGCATATCATCTTCGCTCTTCTCAACACTTACCTCAGCTATTTTGGAACTCTCTCCCATTCCTTAAGGTGTAATTGTAGGTTTAGGAGGTGGAGTCTTCTTAGGAATAGTAGTCATTAGTATCTAATTGTTAGTAATAGTTGAGAGGGGGGGCGAATCAGTGGCCTCAAAATTTATCCTTTAAAATTTAATCCACCGATAAATACACCTCAGATTATTAAGTCCCTACAAGATGCATGCCTTGAAATAATTAACTGTCTATCAGTTTACCTTGTCTGTCCTTATTCTCCTTGATTACCGATAAGCAGTAAAACTTATTTACCGATACTCAGTAAATATGCAGAGTATACCAATCAATCCAGAAACGCATACGTGAAATGTAAAACAATAAAGTAATAAACCATACACACATAACACATGGATTTTAACATGGAAACCCTATTAAGGGAAAAAACCACTGGCACCGGTACCCCAAATTTTCACTCTTCTGAAGTGAGCCCTATTGGGAGCCAACCCTGTTAAAGGTTACAAACATACTATTAAGTGCGACCTTGTTAGAGGATTATTTTTATACATATAGGTTGTCACTTAGTATTTGGCATCTATCTTGCTACCATCCTTGAATCAACCTTCTTCTTAGACTGTCAATAGGCTTTAGGAAAATCTTGCTACCATCCTTGAATCAACCTTCTTCTTAGGTTGTCAATAAGCTTTATGCAAATTCAATGCTACTTTCATGAATCAACCTTTTTGGCAATCTGTTAGGATATACCTTAATTATAGAAGATTGTTAAGTCATGCTCTGTTAAGAGACTTGATGCTTCAATGGTTAAACTGAAATACTATGACTTGTTTCTAATGCAACTTTGAATTGCAGATTTTCAGATCTATTTAAGTACAATACCTCTCTGATCAATGTATCAATTCAATTCCTTTTGCTCCACACTTTCTACTCTGTGATGTTGTGATTCATTGTTTGTCAGTGTCTGCAGAATTCTTTAGCTCTCGCTCAGCTTGATTGATCAGGACTGTATGAAGTTTATCCTTCACCGGTTTCTCTTTAGCAACCTCTTTCTATTCACTGCCCTTCCGTGTATCTGATGGCTTGCGGAAATGAATTATGCTTGTCTCTTATAAAGACATGATATTCCTTAATTCATGATTCATGATTCTTGATTCTTGGTGTGAAAAATAATCCAGCCAATTTGATTTATGACTTTAACTCCTAATTTATCTCGTAGTTATTTTCTTGCCAACTGTATAAATCTTCTTTAAATCAATTACTTAACTGTGGTCAAATAAAATAAATAAAACAACTAGTTAAGTCTATCCTTAAGCTCTACCAACTAGATATTTTATCATTTTCTGAACTCTCTATTTTGTCGGTCAATTCTGTAGTTCATTATCGGTGACAACTGCCAATTCCATCGGTGTAACTCCGGTTAGCTTCAGAATCTCCGTCCGTTGGGCAACACTTTCTCCTGCTCATCGAGCATTCTGTGATTCTGATTCGTTGGGCAATACTGTCTTCTACTCGTCGGGTATCACTGTGACCTTTTTCTCTATCTTTACCGATGGTGTGCACTCCGTCGGTGTTGTTTGTCACTTAGTGAATACTTGACTTTTATGCATTGTTGAAAGCATAATCATTGTTCCATTGATTCTCTGAAGTCTTTGGCATTATGTACATGACCGTACAGATGATATCAAGTTGACATCAATGACAATACAAACCATTAACTGATTTAATGTTTTGCATCATCTTTAACTTAACATTATCAAACATTTAATCAGTTACATGTCATCAATCTCTCCCTTTGGCATAATGGTAACATACTATATTATCATACTATACTATTACTAATACAATATGAAATACGATTGTTGAGATTCATTAAATTACCAAACTATTTATTTTGATAACTGATAGAAATATCTGACCACCGGTAAGATCTTTGTTAGCTTAGATTTGATTCTTGCAACTTTGTGTGTTTCTTCTTCTGATGTGTTGTGTTCTCTTTTGGTGTCCATTTCTCTCTTTTGATTGTTCTTCTTCTTTGATGTCTCTGTCTTTTGTCAGTAACTTTCCCTTTGTATATGATTTCTTCATACAAATTCTCTCCCTATGGATATGATCTCTCACTGTTTGGAGTAATCTGATAATAAATAGTTTCTGATGATAATATGGAACATTCTCTCCCTTTGACAACAATGCCAAACAAATATTTTACAAATATCTGACATTCATGTCAAACAATTATTTTCTTCT
>MU224432.1:4630436-4657800 GCA_018584345.1 Thuja plicata | reverse complement strand
AATAGAATTAATAATGCAAGGAGTAAATACAAAGTTGGCTCTCTTAAATAACCAAAATATAGATTATCCACAATCATAATCCAACTTATCTTGCCAGGAATCCACGACATACTCCTCAAATCATCGCTATTGTTTAACTGCTCTATTTTGTTGTTCTGTTGTTGTCGCATGTCTTCAAATATCTTTGACTCTCTGTAATCATCACCAAAATCATATAGATCTTAGATGTATGTCATACATACCCCATAGTATCTTCCTCTAAGATTGTTTGTCATGAGTCATCGATTTCGATCTTCGATACTCAAAATAACTTTGTATTACTACTTTTGTACTTAGTCGATTCCAGAACTGAATCACCAAAACTTAACTTCAATTCAATCGATCAATATGTCAGATGTGTTGCCAGAAATGAAAACCAAAAAGTGATGTAAAATATACAAAAATGATCACTTTCCAACAAAGACATCAACATATGTATATAGATTAACACAAAGAGGCAGACATCCATGGTTTCCAAAAGTATCTTAAATGATTAAGAGGTAAGTTGTGTCATAACAAACATCTTGATAAACCTATAACACATTACTCTTGGCAACTTCAAAGGCAACAACATCTCTCTCATCCATAACAATCATATTTCCCAATACAATGTAAGTACAACATATAAATCACTACATCGAGGAATATATGCCTTCCTTTCCTCACACCACTTTTCAAAAGTGAACTCTACCATCAATTCCAATTGCTAAAATACAAATCTAATACATAATAGAAATTGTAAACCATGACTCTTTAGTCTATATAGGAATTTGTCAAATCAATTTCCACTCCAAAATAGAAATATATGACAATATCTTCCCAAAACATAACATCTTGAAAGAGGGCAAAAAATTCCTAAAAAATAAGATTTATATGGCATCTCATCATTTATCATTTAGGATGTCACCTCACCAAGAGGTCCCACAAAGTGAATGGCAACTTAGGAAGTTAATAACTTAGGATAAACCAATTATGCAACAATTATTTAAATAATTCAACATGTTAGGACTCTAAGATTGAGATGCATGTATCCCAACATTCTCCCACATGTTGATGACCTATCAATATTCTACAACATTAACTTATTAGGAGCCAAAATGATGAAACTAAATTATCATAGTCATCCATGAAACCATACAAATCTTAAACATGGTCTAATTTTTTTTATCAAGGCACTATTCCAAAGTACACACACATAAGATCACAGTGATAAAAAAGGCTACAAGACAATTCTACCACTTGACAGTTCTTACGAGCTATACAAAGTAAAAAAAACATCGACTTCAAAGCCTATTAGTAGAATACAACTACAATGTATTCCTCTAGAAACAAGATAGAATGTCAGTTGGAACAAAAATAAAACTTATTGCTCCAATCCAGCTGATAAACCCTTGGAACTAGAAATAAATCTTATAGAAAGTGCTAACCCATCCAATCACACCTGCTAGGAGATAACCCTGATGTTCATATCTAACAATGAATCCTATATAACCATCTCAAAATTTGATCAAGATCCATGAATATGAAAGAAAAATACAAAGAGCCTAAGAGTACCAATGTGCAATAGCTCTCAAGTGATAAACAATCGATTAGACCAAGAGTGGGGAATGACAATTCTCTTCTAAGATATCCAAGTCAATATGACCCATCCAAGAACAATATCCTCACGGGTCTTGACTAAACTCACATCCAACCAAGGTTTAGGCTCCTGAGACTTCCAACTAAAATATCATAAAAAGTAACCATCAAACCACACGTCTCTTATCTCAAGAGAGCTACAACATCACCTAAGTCTCTTTGCATTCATGAGTACCAACCAATGATAAATCCATGCTAAACTCCAAAAGATTCTTTGCACTCTCATGAAGATCTAAGGTATATGACCGATGCACCCAATACATAGAGAACTTATCAAACCACTATCAAAGCTCCACTTATAGAGTCAAGAACATGTCATGACATCATGATCTAACCATCCCCTCCTAGGATATCACAAGCTTCAAGTTAACATACCATAGTATCCGAGGGAATGTCTCATGCCAAAATACTAATTCACAATCAAGAGTATACTGTGACATATACTAGCATACTCCAAACCATCATCACCTATCAAGACCCATCAAAAGCTCAACCAAAAACTCCAAGAGTCTTCTATTTTTACAAAAAAAATTCCCATCCTTAAATAGTGTACATACAAAGGTGAAAGAACCCTTCTTGAGAAATAGGATCTAAGAGTCCTTTGAATCCATCTGCATTACTAAAGAGGGTCATCCATCCCCACATGATGAATATATACTCACTGTTAAAGCTCCCACTAAACCATGATACTGAGCTCTCCAAGCATCATGATACATCATCTCTTAAAATTGAAAACCTTTTGATCTATATGCATACTTGTACACTACTAATCACACCAATTAAAACTGAGGTCTCTAAACCAAAGAAATACACCAAGATACAGGACCCCATAATAAAATATCATGGTTCTCACTCATCATCCATTGTCTTATCTCAAAAGAAACCATACCAATGCACAAGTGATACAAACAAGGATAAATAATAATAATTCATGAACACTACCTAGTGGATATATATAGTCCACATCCAAGTTATCTCACTGTAACGATGATCAAAATTGAATAAATCATAGATACAATCATTGAAAAATGCAAAATCATTGAAACATTATTAAACTGCAAATTGGAGATCTCAAAGAGAACATTCATGCAAACAACATGGCCCAAATAACGAATCAAGTATATCTCTAATTTACCAATTATTTCAACATCAAGCGCCATAGTCCAACAATTCACTAAGTATCACCAAAGAAATATTGAGTGACTAATCACATACCAACATATCCATGTAGATTGGCTCTCCACAAAGCTAAATGGTATAAGGTGATGTGTGCCAAATGTTAGGGTTTCAACAGACATAAGCAATAAACATTTTTAAGATAATGCAAAAATAAGAGAAGATAAAAATAGAATAAAACAAAGATTTAATGTGGTGTACACACTAAAAATTGTCCTATTTCCAGTGTGTGACATTTTTTTTGATGGGTAAAAGACTGAAGCCATAAAAAATATTTTTATTACTTAATAAAGTTCACAATTACAACTCTGTTTGGTGTGGGTACTAGTAGGAAAGAACAGAGTGGAGAAAACCTCCAATTTCAGCCAAGACTTGAAAGGTCCGGTTATAAAATAGATTACATATCTCACTGCAAATTATGAGTCGGATAAAATTATGAGGTCATTCCCTCAATTATAGTATATTAAGTTACATCAAAATTGTTTTTATGCCATTATAATGGTTGCTTTCAAACATTGTGTTTATCGAAGTTGCGTAGAGACAATTTTGCTTTATATTCACAACATAATTCCTTGAATGAACTGTGTTCCACTTCGAAGAGAAACTAGAGGGTAGAATCTTCAAGTACTTGCACAACTTAATTCCTTATGGATAAGATAATCACGTTAGTACTTTGGTGTAAAACAAATTGAAATAAAAGGACTGGTGTTGATCAAATTGATAATTTAAATAGTGATAGCTTTGATACAGTGAGGTAAAAATCTGCTCTAATTTTATTAGAATCATCCAAGGTTGAAAGATAATATGCAATTTTGATAAATTGACCTCAATTAGTGTCTAAAAATATAGCCATATCTTTCGTTAAAACTATACTATTATGTCATTTTCATGTGTGGGCATATAAAAAATGGAATTTCTTTGGATATGATCACATATGAAAATGAAGTAAGGAGTATATTGGAATGAAAGGAAGGAAATATGTTATGTATTTTTATCCAACAATTAGAAAAGTGTTTTAATAAAACACTCAAGGAGAGATAGAGTTCTGAGTGAAGAATCTAATTTTTCGATTACATTGTTCATCCCCTGTTACCCTAAATTAGTGCAAGATATTTATTTTAATTTGGTCACAAAATCCTCCTAGTTTATCATTTTATCTGTCATACTAAACAGAGAAAGACAATGGACATTTTATTATGAAAATATACTTTTTCATTGTGTCAGTATGGGAAAACTTGATGCTTGATCATAATACACTATGTACTTAGTATTCTTATTCATACATTTATTAAGGGTATTTGAGAAACAAATCTCCTTCCCACACAATAAAGAGTTGCAAAACAAGCATTGTAAAGAAATATATAAATCATTGCACATCGGCTATATATATATATTTCATGGGTGTGTCCATTGCTATAAGTTTACATCAATAGAACATATTGAAGAATGAGTAGTTGAAGGGGAGAATATTCCTTATTTATAGTATTTCCTTTTCCATTCTCCAAATAAGTAACTATAATTATGATTGCATCAAGTATTAATAATGATGGAAATTGGTACGGAGTTTTTGACTTCCAATGCACACATTCATAGCCAAGTGTGAGAACAAGTACCAACCCTATTGTATAATCAGACATTTTAGTAATTATTAAATGAGAGGCCCAACTGTCATCACTATCCAACACACATGTGAAAGGAT
Organism: Thuja plicata; assembly: GCA_018584345.1. Taxonomy (NCBI): domain Eukaryota; kingdom Viridiplantae; phylum Streptophyta; class Pinopsida; order Cupressales; family Cupressaceae; genus Thuja; species Thuja plicata. The sequence goes on along the minus strand of MU224432.1, from coordinate 4,653,248 downwards.
TCACAAGATTTACACATAATGATTTTAAATCAGGTGGAGCTCAAACAATGATACCTAGTAATTAGAAATGGGGAAAGTTATGATGAAGAGTGGGGATAAAAAATATTTAAGTGAGGAAGCCAAAAAGAGAATAGGTAAGGATAAGAGTAATTATAATATTAGAAGATTTATAGGATTAGAATAATTTGTGAAAATGAGAAGCTAATCTAAGTACAATAAGGTGGTGGATTAACATTGGGTATAAAAGTATTGACTTATGTTATAGTTGTGCCATCAATACCTGTGTTTGCAAGTTCATCTGCGACTTTATTGCCTTCTCGGTAAATGTGATTATATTTTGTGAGATTGAAATATTTAAGTAACTCTAAAGACCTTTCTAACCATTAATTTAATTTCTAAATTGGGGTGACCCCTATTCTTAATGTGTTGATGACAATTTGGAAGTCTTCCTCAATTTCCATATTTTTAATACCTAAATATTTGCATAATAGAAGTCATTCTACAAGGGCATCAATTTTTGCAATATTATTGGTGGTAATTTCAACTGGTTTAGAAATTTTCCCACATATCTTACTATATCAATTGTGAACTACACAACCTATTCCCACATTCCCTGGATTACCTTGAGAAGCCCCATCAAAATTGAGCTTAAACCATTCCTTTTGAGGAGGGATCCATTTGCGGTTTTCTTTGGCTATAATGATATCTTTACCTCCTTTTCCAAATTGGGATGGTATGATTAGACCATACCATTATTTTATAATTTCACTATCCCAGTACAAAAATGAGCCTTCTATATGATTCTTGTTTCTTAACCTATTGTTAACAGTTTCAACAATACATGCTTCTATTTTTTTAACAAGACATTTCTTCATCAACATATTATCTTGAAAGAGCCTTCGATTTCATTATTTCCATAGTTCCCATATTAGAATAGAGGGATATAATTTCCAAATGATGTTGTAAAATATTTTGGTATGAATATTTGACCAGGCTCTAAGATGATCCACTAGATTGTTAGCCATAGGTGACTTAAAGTGGAGTTTTTGATGGAGTCGTTGCCAACATTTTTTCGTGAAGGGGCAAGTGATGAGGATGTGGTCAACTGATTCTTCCTTTTTTTTTACACATGACACATTAATATAGGCCATTAAATCTAATTTTTTTGAACCACTAAGTGGTTAATATCTTTTTCTGCAAGGTTGCCCATAAGAACATTCCTGCTTTAGGGAGGCACAGTTTATCCCAACATAAGTGTAAAGGCAGGTCTGATTCCTTTCATTGTTGTTCCTTAACCAAAGCATCATAACCCTCCTTGGCCTTATATGAGCTTTTCATGGAACAAGTCCAAATGAGTTTATCATTCCAAATTTTAGGAACAGTCTACCTAGAGTTAAGTATTTTGCTTAATTCAGTTTTTTCATTTGAGGTTAATGGGGTGTCTACTAGAGATCTCCAATGCCATCCAAGGCTGGGGTCTCCTTCTTGAAACACAATATAATTGTTGAGGGTTTTACCCTAGAGTTTTTTCAGTGTATCCTTAATGTTTTCAGATACTAAACTATCTAGAGGTGCATATCCCCCCAAAGAATCTTCCCAAAAGACTACATAGTTTGTTGATCAAATATCCCATGTAAGTTTATTTATAATAATGTCTCTATAATCCAAAATAAAGTTCCATGCTCTTGAGCCTCTGGAAGGATTTTCAATTCTGAAGATACTGGTGTTGTCATTTGTGGTTAGATATTTGTTAATGAGATTTTTTACCCATTTACAATTTGGCTCATGGTAGATTTTCCATACTAGTTTGGCTCCAAGAGCCAAATTCTGCCATTTAATTTTTTTGATACTTAAACATCCTGCATTAAGGGGTCTGCGGATATTATCATATTTGATTAAAACCATTTTTTTTTATTAGAAACCCTTTCCAGAATAATTTTTTGATCATCTTTTCCAGTTTTTCTTTAGATAAGGGAAAAGAAGAAATCCAACAATGTGATTTCAAGATGGACTTTCAACTATCTTCAAAGCCCTCAAAGTAAATATTAAATTAGCAGAAGATCAACCAAAAATAGCTCAAACCAGGTGAAGATCACATAATCAAAATGCAACCCTTATCGAGCTATTGAAATTAACAAAGAAATACAATGATAAACCTAGCAAAACGAAGCATCGATACCTGTACAAATTCACAAGAATCCTGTGAAATTCCAAGAGATTGACACGGTCCATATAAAAAGGCTTGCCAAAACCCTAACTTATCACTACAATGGCGACACAAATCAACGACAAATAGGAATGAAGCTTCTAGAGAGGAAAAATGCGAAATGAGGCTTAGTTTAGGGTTTTTACCCTAATGCATTTAGGGCTAAGTGTTTTACACTCAAATGAATTTTATGGGTTTCTTTTTTCTTAAAATCCCATCGACTTATGTAGATTCAAATCTTTGTATGTGTTAATTAATCATATTTATTATATAGTTATCATATACTATATAATAAATATGATTCAATTAATTAATTAATTATATTATTATTACTGCATCTTGTAATATGCTTAATATTTACTAAATAATGTTATCTATCATTTATTAAATATTAAATATATTAAATCAAACAATAGTAATATAATGGAGTGTTTGGAATCAAGTTTGTATGAGCACAATTACAAATAATAATAATAATTAATTGTTAATATTATAAAATAATTAACTAATAATTATTTTTATATATGCAAATAAATTCAACTTGAGGTTCCTTCTAGAGTTCTATTTTTAGTGGATGGAGGTTGTCACTTTTAGACTTGGAGTTCAGTTTGGGCAAGGGAGAGTTATTTTTCTTCCATCAGTTTGACGACTAGTTGTGGCTATTTTTGGGCAATTTTTACATTAGTTGGGCTTCTGTTTAACACTTCAGTTAATTGATGCATCCTTGGTGGGGGTATTAAGGAAGCTTTCATGCATATATTTTTAGTTTGGGCACCTTTTATGCATGATTTTGGCTTGTATCCGAGGATGACATCTCTTTTTGGCATTTTGGGAGTGTAGTTTAGTTGGAGTTGTTTTTTGCTTGACTTTCCTACAAAGTCTAAACCTGAGTTCACTTTTAGGGACTTCATTCTTTTTTCCTCTTTTGCACATTGCCAAATTGGGATTATTGTATTGGAGCCATAATTTTCAGATGTATCAAGTTACTTTCCTTGGAACTGATATACATATTACTACATTCCTTCCTATTTGGTGTTCAAAGGTTCTGAGTTGTCTTTTATGTTTTTAGTGGTTGAATTGTGGAATCTCTTTTCCCTTTTATCATTGCTAGAAGTTTAAACCTTCTTTAAATTTGAAAATAATTTTTAGGCAGTGAGAGTAGATTTGTGTTTTGAATCTATTATGAATGCATGTCTCTAATTAAATTATGAAAAATACATTATTCGGTGTATTTATTTTAGTATTCTCCTATCCTTTTACCATTCAAAAAATAGTTTTAGGTGAGCACAAGGAGGAATTCAGCCTATGATCCGAAGATTTTTTCTCAAGTACAAGTACCCACCATTGATAATGTTTCTATGTTACAACAGGATTGCAAGGTTCTAAAATTCTCCTTAAGGGTGCAATCCTGATTGCTAAAAATGGTGTCTCATATCCATTCAAGTTTCAAACATGGTTATAAAATACCTGCATGATGTTGGTGCTTGACCTTAACTCTCTGAAACTCAAGGCATCTGGACACAAAATATGCAATATCTCACCTCATACTGACCCAAAAGTATAACTATCTAAGGTCAGCGTGTATCTTCTTAACATCGGGATGTGCTGAATAAGGTGCACAGTGTGCTTTAGATAGGATAAAAGCACATAAATCACCTACTGAAGGTACACAAATTTGTCTATAATGCCACAACATTCCATATGTTTCTAAGGAAAATCCCACAAATTGGCCCTCTAATGCCCTGCCTGACTCCAACTCTTCTCTTACCTCTTGGTACCACTGGTTTCTAGGAAGGGCCTCAAGGATGCGACCATGCAAATATACACCAAGAGTCAAAATTGATACCTCATGTCTCTTCGTACTTAGGGCATCTTCAACCACATTCTCCTTTTCTAAATAGGTTGAATAACTGAGAGGGGGTGTGTGAATTATTTATAAACACACAATTTATTCACTTATATTAATCTAGTAAATACATAAACCAATTGTAAACTTATAAATAATAAAAAAATTAAAGCATAAAACCATCAACACAATGAACACCAAAGTTTACGTGGAAATCCAAAGTAGTAAAATCCACAGAGAAACTAATTCTCATGAAATGAACATCGGGTAAGGTGACACCGGTTAAGATGATTTTTACAAGGGCTCACTGCCATTTTTCTCACTACTGTTTGGCTCACTGTCAATTGGGATAACTACCCATAAAAAATAAAGACTAATTGTCAGTACAAATAGGCTCACTACCAACACAGGCTCACTGGTAGAATATAAGAAATAAAACTAGCATCCACCACTGAAGTCACTGTCACTGATATTATGTAATAAAAAAATGATATAATAGTCTGCCACCGATTGTATCAACTCACACATACATAAAAAAAAAAATCTTCCCTTATCGACTTCACATTCACTTCACATATTACTCGCATCAAAGCATCACACCAACAACTGAGATTATCACTCTTCTTATACTGCTTTATGCCAAAACCAAGTCAACCTAAAATAATTTGAAATAGGTCACACCAAAGCATTTTCATGCTGGTAAGGAATCAAACATGAACCACCTTTCTCAATATGACATGCTACACAATCTTCGAGACCTTTGGTACCAATAGATAGGATCTATACATTATAATTCAAATGCATCGATCGAAGCACAACAAACATGTGCAAAATATGACCAAACCAAAACAAATGCTCCATAGTATCATACACACTAAAAGGGACCAACAAAAACATAAATAAGGAAAAAATATTTAAATCACATCCTTCGGTGAACACTTCTACCAATACACAACAACCGACTACCGATACACCAAAGATAACAAAATCATAAATGAACCACATATATACATCAGATATGTTGACATCAATGAAAATCATTATTGAAACCAATAATAATATCATAAATTTCACATTCTAACAATCTCCCCCTTTTTCATTAATAGAAACATTCATCAATAACAAATCAAACAAGTCACTATCAAAAGATATCAACATCACAGTTCTTTGTCACTCTTCTCCAACAGTTCTTCTCCCCCTTTGACAATAATGACAAACCATTAAACCCCCCTTACTGAATCACTCTGCTCCCCCTGAGAGGAAGTCTCCAAGAATTGATCTAGAAATGGTTAAGCATGCAATTTATTGGACCAATGCACACAGTGATGCATTTACTAAACACTCAGTGGGGGCATAACGCCCAACTTCCCCCTGAGATACTCAAAAGTATCCTTGCATAAAGGTTTTGTAAATATGTATGTTATTTTATCATTTGTAGGCATATATTCAAGCTTGAATTCCTTTTTCAACACCTTCTCTCTCAAGAAATAATAACTAATAGATACATGTTTAGTTCTGGAATGTTGCACTGGATTCTTTAAAATATTTATAGCACTGGTATTATCACACATGATTTAAATTGGCTCATCAAAAGTTATACCTATATCCTTCAAAGTTTTTTTCATCCATAATACTTAAGTACAACATGGGGATGTTGCAATGTATTCTAATTTAGCAGTTGATAGTGTCACCAAATCTTATTTCTTGCTTGACTAAGCAACCAACTGGGAGCCAAGAAAATAAGCTCCACCACTAGTACTTCTCTGGTTATCCAGACAATCAACCCAATATGCATCAAGATAACCTATCAATGTGAAATATGAACCTTGTGGATACCATATTCCAAACTCTTCTTTTCTCTTCAAATATATGAAAATCCTCTTTATTGCCATAACATGCGATTCTTTCGGTTCTTGCTGAAATTTGGCTTCCAAACATATTATATACATAATGTATGGTCTAGTAGCAGTCAGATTTAATAGTCCTATAATAATTGATCTATACTTACTTGCATTATCCTTCAGTGAATAATCTCCCTTAGTTAACTTACATCTAGTAACAATAGGAGTACATATAGTTTAGAACTCTCCAAACCAAAATTCTTCAACAATTCCTTGACATACTTGGACTAAGAAATGAAAATTCCTTTACTATTCTGATTTACCTGCTACCCAAGAAAGAAATTTAATTCACCAATCATGGACATCTCAAAGTCCTTCTACATATCATCTACAATTTTCTTGCACAATTCATCCTTTCCTCCAAAAATAATGTCATCAACATTAGCCACAACAATCAGAAATTGATCTGCATAAATTGTATAATACAAATTACTATCTGCTGACCCTTTTTGAAATTCTTGTCCAATTAGATATATATCCAATCTTCCATACAAAGCCCTTGGTCCCTACTTCAATACATACAATTCCTTCTTCAATCTGCACACAACATCCAGATCCCCTTTGATCTGAATCCTTTCGATTGTTCAATGTAAACTTCTTCTTTCAACTCTCCATTCAAGAATACCGACTTAACATAGATCTGATAAACCTTGAAATCTTTGAACGCTGCAAATGAAAGAAATATCCAAATCACTTCCATTAGGGAAACATGGGCATAAGTCTTATCAAATTCTATGCCTTCAATATGAGTGTAACCTTTGCATACTAACCTTTCCTTATTCCTTACCACTTTACCATTCTCATCCAACTTGTTCTGGAAAACCCATTTAGTACCAATTACATTATTGTAAACCAGTCTGAGCATAAGTTCCTATGTCTGATTCTTCTATATTTGATCTAGTTCTTCCTTAATTGCTCCTATCCAGTTTTGATCATTACATGCTTCTTCTACAGTCTTAGGCTCAATTTCTAAAAGTAAACATAACAAAAATTTCTCTTGTGTTGTTCCACTTCTAGTAACAACTCATTGCCAGAGCATGCCTATTTTCTTGATCATCTTTCTCATCTTTCTTTCCTCTATCCTCTGTATTAGACTCATATTCAATGTGTTTCTTAGGAGTCTTGTAAAAATCTTCATCCGCCTTCACATTCACACTTTCAACAATCTTATTCAGTCTCTTGTTGTAACACCGGAATGTTTTTCTCTTTGTAGAATATCCTAGAAATTTACCCTCATCTACTCTTCTGTCAAACTTTCCAAGATTCTCCTCATCTTTTTGAATGTAGCATCTGCTTCCAAAAATGTTGAAATACTTCACTGTAGGTTCTCTTCCATGTCATAAATCATATGATATTTTGGCATACTTCTTCCAATAAAGAACTACATTAAGTGTGTACACAGTTGTATGTAATACATATTTATAATAAATCTCCAATAAACTTGCTTCCTTTATGTTTGTCCTTGCTGCTTCCTATATTTTCCAATTCATTCTTTCCACTAGACCATTTTTCTATGGTGTTCTAGCCACTAAAAACTATCTTTTAATACCATGTGTCTCACAAAAATTCTCAAACTCATCAGATGTAAACTCTCCTTTATCAAATCTCGAACATTTAATCTTCCTACCACATTCATTCTCGACTCTTGCTTTAAAAATCTTGAACTTCTCAAACAATTCTTATTTTTGTATTAGAAATGTAACCTAATATAATCTAGAATAATCATCAATGAAAAGTATGAAGTATCTCTCACCTTGTGAACTCCTTGTTCTGGTAGGACCAGATAGGTCAGTGTGCACTAGATCTTGCAAATTGATAGAAGAATTTTTTTTTTGCCTTGAACGACTCTCTTCTTTTCTTTCCTTACTGACATCCTTTACAAATAACTTTATCTAGTTGACACAATCTAGGTAATTCTCTTACTACACATGATGAACTTATTCTTACCAAATTATCAAAATTGATGTGGCACATCCTCATATTCCAAATCCAACTATTATGAATATGGGATAGTAAGCATCCTTCTATGGATGCTTCAAGTTGGTACATGTTCCTTCCCGTCCTTTTGCCAACTGTAATTACTACTCTAGATCTTTTCTGTATCTCACATCCTTCATTCTTGAACACAACATCATATCCATTCTCACACAATTATCCAACACTCAAAAGGTTGTGACACAGACCCTTCACATAATAAACTTTGTTAGTGTTATGCTTCCCATCAAAATTAATAGAACCGCTACCAACAATGTATGTTACCTTATCATCACCAAATCTAACACGACCACCATCATATTTCTCAAGTGTTACAAATTTTATTTTGTCAGTAGTCATATGATTTGAACAACCACTATCAATCAACCATTCATATCTTGTTCCTTATAACATACAAAGTAGTCTCAACATTATCATCAACATCTAGACAAATGTTAGAAATACCAATCCCTAGTTTTTCTTCTTCAACATAAAATAGACAATTGACTCATCATCTGAAATACTAGTATCTTCATTAACTTAGTAAGATTTATTATTCAACTTCCTAAATTTTTTTTGAGGATGTTTCTCTAGATACCTAGAATTCAAATGACCAATCTTTCCACATCTACAATATTTAAGGGGTAACATACCTTTGTATTTTCCAGTACCTTTCTTCATCTTTCTTGAAAAGTTCACTTCCATCTCATTTGAATCTTCATCACCATCCATATCTTCCTCTAGCTTTGAATGCTATCTTAGATCTGCTCTTTTCCTTTTTGAGCTTTCTCATCTCAAATGTGGTCAGGGTGCCAAACAACTGCTCTCTCATAAACTTCTTCAGATTATAGACTTCCTCAATTACCGAGATCTTGTCATTGTAGCTTTTTGGTAATGACACCAAGATCTTTTCAATAAAATATTCATCTATGATATTGCATCCTTGATTCTTGACTCCATTCACTGCATTTTTAACCCTCTAAAAGTAACTTCTAATGTCTTCACCTTCTGTCATTCTCATATTCTCAAAATTTTGCTTAGATGTCAACTTCTTGGATAACTTAACTCTATCATTGAATTCATAAATCTCTTTTAAATTTTCCCAAAATTCATAAGAAGTCTTTAATGAAATAAACTTAGCTAACTCAGTCTATGATAAAGCACCAAAATTTGCATACCTTAATTTCTCATTCTCTTTATAGGTTATGATTTCATCTTGAGTATTAAGGTCATTCTGAAGAAAAAAATACTTTGTCTCCACATTCTTCCAAGTAGTGTAACTAATAGAGATCATGTATCCTCTCATCTATTCTTTCCATGAACTTTAGTCAGATCCATAAAATGTGGGGATGTTTAGTTTGTGCGCCATCAGATCTGCCATAAGCGGATAAACTCTTCATCGAGGAACCAAGCTTTGATACCAATTGTTAAACAAGCCAAATTACTGAGAGGGGTGGGGGGGGGTGAATCAATTATAAACAACCAATTTTATTCACTTATATTAATCCGGTAAATAGTTAAATCAAATAGAAACTTATAACTTATAAAAACATGAAAGCACAAAACCATGAACACAATAAACAACAAAATTTATGTGGAAACCCAAACTGGTAAAAAACATGAAGAAACTAATTCTTATGAAATGGAAACCAGTTAAGGTGATTTTTACAAGGGCTCACTACCATCTTGCCCACTGTCAACTGGGATAAAAACCCAGAAATAAGAAAGGCTAACTACCGATACAAATAGGCTCACTGCCAACACAGGTTCACTTCTAGAATACAAGAAATGAAAGTCGAATCCACCACCACAGTCATTGTCACTGATACTCTACAATACAAAAATGATATAACATTCTACTACCAATTGCATCAACTCCCACATACATCAACACACAAATCCTCCCTTTTCAGATTTGCATTCACTTCACATATTAATCACATCCAAACATTACACCAACAATTGAAATTATTTCTCTTCTTATACTACTTGATTCCAAAACCAAGTTGAACTAAACTAATTTGAAATAGGTCACACCGAAGCATTCTTGTAATGGTAAGGAATGAAACATGGACCACCTTTCTCAATACAACATGCTTCACAAATATCAGCACACTACACAATCTCTGAGACCTTCGATACCAACAGATATGATCTATACATTACAATTCAAATGCATTGACCCAAGCACAATGAACATGTCCAAAATAAGACCGAACCAAAACTAATCTTCCATAATATGTTGCATACTAAAAGGGACTAGCATCAACATAGATAAAGAAAAAATATTTAAAGCACATCCTTTGGTAAACACTTCTATCGATACACCAACACCAAATACCGATACACCAACACTTCTATCGATACACACAAACCAATTACTGATACACCAAAGCTAAACAAATCATAAATGAACAACATCTATACATCAGATATGTTGTCATCAATGACAATAATTAATGGCAACAACAAGAATAACATCAACCTGACATTCTAACATCCTTGCCCTTGATTTAATGAATATCAAAATTATATTCACATAAGGACTCTATCCAACAGCGCTAACATGAATTCTAGTTTGATTGAGTGAAAATATACTACAAACTATGATGATCACTGTGCAACTCAAATTGATGCCCCAACAAGAAATGTCTCCAATGTGTGAGAACATGTACTACTATTTCTAACTTCAAGTCATGGTGGGCTAATTTAGCTCATGATCCTTGAGCTTATGGGACTCATATGCTACAACTTGTCTGTCCTACATAAGAACTTCTCCAATAGCCTCTAAAGATGCATCTGTACACACCAAAAATTTCTAGGAGGATCTGACACTACTAGAATAGGTGCAATCGTCAAATCCTCCTCAAGATCTTGAAATATTGTCTCACACTACTCTGACCAAATAAATTATTTCATTTCCTCTAAAGAGAAGTAATGGGGTGTGCCAACCTAGAGAAATATTTCATGGATCGATGGTAATATCCTGCCAAACCCATGAAACTATGAACCTCTGACACATTGGTTAGCGCGTGCCACTCCAAAATAGCCTAATCTTAGAGGGAACCACTGCAATACCCTCTCTAAAAATAACATGACCTAAATATCTTACCTCTGTCTAGAAGAACTTTCACTTTTACAAATTGGCGTACAACTGATTATCTAGGAGACACTGCAATACTTGTTGCAAATGGATCTCATGCTCAGGGATAAATTTAAGAAACCCCCTCTAGGAAAAAGTGTAAAATCCTGGTGAATCCTACATTAATTTAGGGGAAACAATTTCTTGATGAAGGTGAATTTTTTTTTCCAAATTAGGAAAATAATATAAAGGCGAAGGTGAATTTTTCCCCGCCGAATGAAAATTGCATAAAATCCTGGCGAATAATACATTAATGTGGGGGAAATGTATATATTGTATGAGGCAAATTTTTTTCTTTTGAAGTAAAAAATAGAAATATATGAGGCGAATGATTTTCTTTTGAAGGGAAAAAAATTTCACTAATGAATTTTATGTGTCGTTTGAAAATATATTTATCTTATTGGCTAATCTATCGTTAATTATGGAAAAAATAAATATTTTATTGGCAATTTTCAAAAGATGGGACTCGTGAATGCATCATGTGGGCCAACGCCAACTAAGAACTTGTTTGTAGATTAAACACATTGGTATCGATAAGCATGAAAGGTTACATCGACATGCAACCTAATAGTAACATCCATCATTTTATAATGTTAAATGTATTATTTGAGTACCGTTTGATGATCCTAGATCAATGGCTGAAGTTTAATTTTGGCCCAATTTCTTGAAGGAAATAAATTTCTCTAGGAAGTCATCAGAATGATGACACATATCAAATTAATCTACACCATAACCATTATCTAATTAATGCAACATCACGTAATGACATAATGTATTACACGTATCAAGTCTTACATCTGTTTACGTGGACGGTTGATAATGTATCATAATTGTCGTTAATAAAAGAAATGTTTTGTCACTGACTCTAAATCTGGCTATTTCTAATTTTGCACAGTTGTGCATTTAATATGAAAAATGTACAAATTTTGAAGGAAAAATGAACTAATTTAACACACTCGTGAATTTAATATGAAATATTTACAAAATTTTGAAGGAAAAATGAATTAATAAGGTTAGAGAAAGAATTAAGGGCTATTTATAGATGATCTAGGCTTTTTTCTTCTTCAATTCTCCTTTGGTTTGGGTCTGCCTTTGATAGTGCTTGAAAGATTGCCTCTAGTTTAGGTCTTTAGGCTGTATAATTTCTGATATTCTGGTAGTTTTTTTTAAGATGGACACTCCTTTCCATTTGATAAGCACATCTGTGGAGGAACAAATGGCCTTTTTGGGCTTGGTCTCAAACCAAACCCTTGAATCAATTTGCAAGGAGTTTGGAGCCTTAACACATGAGGCTGTGAGGATGGTGATGGGCTAGAAATTTTTGGAAAATGTTGATAGGTACTGAGTTAACACGGACATTACGTCCCATTTTTTGGCATCTCTTATGGACCTCGGGGGAGAGGAGGTCGATATGCTCCTTCTGTTAAGGAAGGTATTCAAACATGAATTCTTGGGTGACGCTGTTCAGGTTGCCATTTTTTCACAATTAGGGGTGGGGATCCCTTGGGCAAGTGATTTACACAAGCTTCTCGAGCCAAACCAAACTGTGGCCATGCAACCTTTTCTTTTGAACTTGGATGTTCAACAGTTGACACGTCATAGGAAATGGGCACAGATTGGTAGGGAATTTCTTCACAAATGGTTTATGTTGGATGACTTGGTGGACTATGGATGGTTGTATGAATTCACAGAGCTTATCATCTCTGAAGAGTTCTACTTAGACGGAGGGAAAAATCCTTAGTGTTGTGTCCCTATGGCCTGAAATTTTGAAATTTTCACTCTAGTAGGTTTTTTTTTGCCACTACCTCACAACCTCCCTCATTTTGTATTTAAAGTTTTGTAGGGACTTCAAGTCTCCAAGTCTGAATATTGTAAATGTATAGAAAATATTAATGAAAAATGTGCAACTTAATTTCAGTTTGTTTTTATGGATTTAAATTTAAAATATGTATGTGTGACATATGTGATTTTATAATTTGTGAATTTGAAAATGAACCAAACAAATGTTAATGTATGACATATGTGTGTTATTTATTTAACAGTAATAACTTAACTTTTTCTTGTATCATGTAACATGTGTGCGACTGCGGGATTGTGAAAGTTTAAAGTATTCAGTTATACTTTAAACTTTAAAGTAAAACTAAAATCTAAAATTAGCATAAAATTTTTTAATAATGTGGTGACTGGTCAGTGTCATGTGCACTATGGGCCAATGCCAAATGAAAATGCATAAAACATCTAATAATTACAATGTCCCGGCTCTTGTCGAGTTAATATCGCCTCTTTGGTTGTCGAGTTGTCTGTCGTCACTGACAACTGCATGTGGTATGTACATTATACTTAAACATGTACCTTAAACCTATTTGTTTAGAACCCTAAATTGAAAATTATTAATCAAGACCGTTGATTGATCATAGATCAATGGATGGAATTTTATCTCGGGCCCAGTTTCTCAAAAGAAACTAATTTTTGCAAGAAGTCTGCGGAATGGATACACGTCACAAGGTTGTCACAATAACTTGCAAGAAATGAATGTCTTGTCAAAGTGACAGTAACATTAATTAACTACGATGATCCACTTATTAGTCATCAGGCACATCTCACAATTTCCAAAAGTGTACTAGTACAGACTGTAGTTATTAGTATAGTCACTATATTAGTAATCTCCCACACTCGTGCATTAATGGGAATGATTTACCTAAAGATATGAAAGATATGGAACATATATATTTATAGACATTCTTGCTTGCTTCTTCATCAATTTCAATTTGCTTTTTCCTTTTAGCCTTTGCCCTCTGGTTTTAAGTTTTTAGATTTGTAGATTCGTAGAATTTCAATTTTTTGTGTGTAATTTGAAGATTTATTTTTTTAGTTTAGGGTATTGAGGCTCTGCAAGTAGAGATGGACACACCAATTAGGTTGAGAACCACATCCACTGATGAGCAGAATCTCTTTTTGGGCATGATACCAGACAAAGTTCTCACTTCCGTTTGCAAGGAAGTGGACGCTTTCATTAACAATGTTGTGTTGATGGTGCTTGGCCATGAATTCATTCGTAATGAGAAGAGATGCCACATCAGCACAAACATTACGTCCCACTTCCTGGCATCTCTTCTTGACCTTAGAGGAGAGAAGATAGACATGCTTATGCTCCTGCAGAATGTTTTCAAGGAACAATTTCTGGTGGATGATGTCCAAGTCATTATCTTCACACAACCGGGGTTGGGGATCCATTTGGGCTAAAGAAATTGAAAAGATTATCCAGCGAGGCAACAATGTGGAAAGGCAACCCTTCCTACTAAATCTTAATGAATGGCAGCTGACGCGACACTAGAAGTGGGCATGGCTGGGAAAGGACTTCCTGCGGAAGTGGTTTCACCTCGACGACGGGGTGGAGATGGACTACACCTGGCTCGACAAATTCGCAGAGATTATCCTTCACAAAAAATTCTTCTCAGACATGGATGGAGATGAAGACCCTTAGTGTTTATGTTCTTGAAATGGGGGGTTTCCACAGTTCATTTTGATCTTTTGTTTTTTGTTATATGACCAACTAGTGCCCTTGTGGAAACAAATTTTGTAACTATTTTTAGGGATACTTCCTATTCAGTGATTCATAGTCATACCATTTTGTAGGGGTTTAGGGTGCGACTATAGTCTAAAGTTGAACTCTATAATTATAAAGTATATTATAATATTAGTGATGTAAATTTTTGAAATAATTAATGAAAATTTTGCTCTTCGACTTCGACCAATTAACATTCGATTTAGCTTTCCAGCTTACTCTTAATGAAAGTTATAAATCTGGTTTACTCTTAATGAATGATGATAGATTGTTTGGACTCTCGACTTTGTAATTTTGTTTAAATGTATAAATACAACTGCCTAATTATTGTAATTTTTCCATCTTCCTCTAGAAACGAGACACGTATCAGTGTGTGAGATAATAGATTGTCTGTGTAATTTTGTTTAATTGTAATTTTGTAAAGAAATCTAAAGACTAATAGTAACATATTGATAAATAATAAATTATAAATGATATGCCCATTCACATTGCCATATCGATGTGTGATATCATATCAATATGAACCAAACAAATGTAACAATGTTTAATGTATGTGTGGGATTTATTTAAGAGTAATAACATAACTTTTCCATGTCAATGTATTATATGTCATGTGCGCGACTGTGGAATTGTAAAAGTTTAAAGTGGAATTATCAGTTTGCATTTTATGGGTATTAATAATTAGACATTTATCAGTTTGCACTTTATGGGTATTAATAATTAGACATTTATCTATGATTGCAATATTTTAATTAGTTGCTTTTATATTAGAAAATTTTAATATTTAATTTAATTTAAATTTAATAAATTTTTGGTGTATGGTGTTACGTGTAACTATATTTTTGGCGACTGTTGGATGAGCAGAGATCAATGACGTGCGGTGTATTTCAGGCCGAAAGGGAAAAGAAACCCCATTTTTTTATTCCTATTCCAGAATCATGACATGTGTCCACTCACACAATCGATGTCATTTGATAATGATGTGTGAGGTGACTAGGTGACTACATATGAGGTACTGTACTACTGACAAGTGAGAAGCCAAAAGTTTATGGGACCCACGACACATGATAGTGACTGCTAGTGACCGTTGGATGAGCACATATCAATGATTTGCAGTGTATTTCAGACCAAAAGGGAAAAGAAACCCCATTTTTGCAAACCTATTCCAGAATCATGACACATGTACACTCACACAATCGATGTCATTCAATGACGATGTGTGAGGTGACTAGGTGACTATGAGTCTATGAGTCTATGTATGATGTATTGTACTACTGACAAGTGACAAACCAAAAGTAAATGGTACCCGCAACACGTGATAGTAACTTCCATGACCGTTGGATAAGAAATGTATCAAAGACCCAAGGTATATTGCAGGATTATATGGGGAATGGTCACTTATTTTTACAAATGTCCCCCAGAAATAGGGCACGTTTCATGAATCAACACTCAGCTAAGTTTAATTAAAATCAAAATTGGAGTAAAATAGTAACTTAACATTTAATAAGCAATAAGCTCAATTTTGGGTCCTAGTGACCTCAGATATTTGTAATGTCAAATAATTAAGTGACATGTGTCCTAGTGACCTCAGATATGTAGAGAAGCAATACAAGTTAACACGAGTCATGACTAACGACTCAGTACTCACGATTGTATAATTTTAACCTAAGTTTACATATTTTCAGTTCTTATTAGTGTACTGTATTGGAGATTCAAAAAGGGGTTACAGCTTCTAGGTTGAGGATTGAGGAATGCAACAGAGTCTCTCATCTCTCTGCCTACTCACAGTCTGCATAAATTAAATTTCTGGGTAAAATCCTAAACACCCACCTCTTGCCCTTTAAATTTTTCAAATCTAGCGGTTTATTGTTTAGAATGTAGTCGTAGAATTAAGGTTGAATTTTTTATCATGCCTATAAATTGTAGTTGTCACCTATGTAGAATTATTTGAATTTTCCTACAATTAAATAGTAATACCAGTATACCACGGCCCACGATGGGAAAAACAGATACCAAGACTACAAGTAAAAGGCAAAGAACGGAAACATAGATAATAGACTTCCACAAATTGGTTAAAACACCAAGTTTCACTAATGAATTCCATGATATTTTTGTGTTGGGTTCAATGGGAAGTATGTACTAAGAGGGGAGGGGTGAATCAATACCTCTAAAACTTTTATATCCCTTTTATCAATTAACCTTTGTAATCGATTGCATATCCATTCAATCTAATTTATACTATCTTGCTGTGAGTTATATCAATTCATAATATTAACATACATGTGAAGATTCATAGAAACATTCATGGAAGTAAATTGACACATAACACAAGATATGATATCGCAGAAAACTTCTGTGAGGAAGTAAAAACTGCAGTGGCCATGGAACCCACAAAATCTTCACTATCTGCATATTGGAAGGGGTCGGTTAAGGCTTACAATTTGATCACTTTTAATGATCTACCCTATTAGGAGTATCGATGGAGACCTATGAAATTCTACTCCGTTAAGAGCTTTAGCAACACTATTGAGTGTGCACTTGGTTAAGAGATTTGTAGTTGGACTGTTAAATCCACCTTCCTTGAAAGGATTTTTACACTTTGCTCCACTTGTTAGAATGATAGAAAATTACAAATTGACGTGGTAAATGCAATCTCCTATTGCTGATACATATCCTATTTAGTTCACATAAAAATATTATCACCTTAGCTATGATTTAATAATACCTCTGATTCTCAGTATGCTCTGTTATTGGTTCTTGCTAACCAAATTCATCTTTTGTTGTCCCTATTATTGAAACTCAATCCGATCCATAGATATGCTCATTATGTTCTCCCCTCTCTTCACATCATCTATTCATCCATTATAATGAATGATTGCATAATCTTTTTATAGATGGATTGACTTCATCGAGTTATGATAAAGACAATGTTAACTCTAAGATCAGGTTTATAACTTATACCTAGATCTCATAGTCTATGTGTTTTAAATCAGTTAGACTGATTAAAGCACTTACATTCACGTATCTTATCCCTAAAGAAATGGATTAAAAAAATTAAATATCCTATAAATAGAATACACATGCTTTATCTGACATGGAAGTCATATCCACTTTTTGCAGGTTGCAACTGACTTTCGGTTCTGTTTGTCGGTCATGCTTGACTGTCCTTCGGTTTTGTTTTGTCGGTTGCACTATATCTGTCTTGTTGGTCTGTACTGTAACTTGCATATCGGGTTCCACTTTATCTTTATGCTCTGTAATTTTGGTTTACACACTTACTTATATCATCGGTTCTCTTTGCACTTAGTCATCTTCGGTGATCTCTTAGTATCTGATCTTCGGTTTGCTCATGTTCTGTCTTTCGATGTAAGCTTACCGAAATTGTAGTGTGCATACTAATGGCAAATTAATGTAATAAATCTCCCCCTTTGAAATTAGTATCAAAAACCGATATGTGCAAAATACTAACAAAGTGTTAAGTATATACAACATATATAATCCTTAGTCATTTAATGAATCCCCCTATGTATATGCCGGTATATTTGTACATATGATGTATTCCCTTATACATATCAATTTCATCATTTTCTCCTTTGTACTTATACATATACATATCTATCATTTTCCCATATGAATGAATGTACATATCATCTTTTCCTTTTTGTATTTTGTACTCTTCATTTTCCCCCTTTTTTGATATTAAGGGCAAAGGTCTTTACCTGTAGATTTTATCAAAAATCTAGGAATGTGAAGACTTCATGTCTTCCATCATTTTCTCCCATTTCTCTTTGAGGTTCTCCAGAGCCATGTGCTCAAGTGTAATCTTTGAATGCATATCATAGATGTTGTTTGCCACAGACATCTCAAGAGTTGCAATCAGTTGCCTTGTAGAACTGATATGTTATTGGAGTAGTGTAAGATTTTGCTGAAGTTGAGCTTGGAGCTTGGTTACTTCTTAACTGAAATGTGTCTCTGCCTCCCATATCTCTTTCCTTAACCGTTTAATCTCTATTATCTTCTCATAATGCGGTTTGACTACATTGTCTCCATCGATGGTTAGGCTTTGTGCACTAGTTGCTAGATCGGTATCCAGCTTTGCAATGTTGTCACTATTCTCCTTTGTGAACTTTTCAACTGTGCTCAGCTTTTGAATTAAGGCTATAGCTTTAGATATTATTGGATCCAATTTAGATATGAATTCTGATAGCTTTACCTTATTTACTGGCACTTCTTGGTTGATGTTCTCTATGAGATTTTTTTGGTACTTCATATCAGGTCTCTCCTATATTTCCTTCTTAGCATCAATGTTTTGAGTTGTTATTGCGTCGGTGAGGGTATCTAATTGATCAAGTATTGGATTTCTTTGATCAATGTTAACATCGGGTACTATTTGATGTAGAATGTCCCGTGTTGTCTCTAGTACCATGGAGTCCCTATGTTGTTTCTTCAACTTTTCTTGCAATGCCTTCCTTTGGCATATCTCTCCATATTCTTGTAATGCTTTAATGTCAAGTGTAGAGGGGTCACACTTCGGTATTTCTATAATTTCATCCAGTGTAACCTCTAACTTCTTCTTCTTCTTCTTCTTAGACTCAGTAGAATGTAACACCATTGCCGATTTCTCGGCCTTTTCTGTTGTACTCGATGAAGTGACCTTCTATGCTTCTTTCTTCCATTTAGCATTGGTTTCAGCTTGTCAGGTGTCTATAGACATCTCCACAGTCACCTTTACATCATCGGTAGCACTCTTGTCAGTTTCCTTAAGAGTACTATCTTTTGGTTTGTCTCCTTAATTGGTGTCCTTTGCTTCATCGGTCTTGGTTTCTACATTCTTGTCTTGAGTATTTGTAGCCTTTTCCTTATCTCCTCCAGTAAGCTTATTAGTGTTGATTACATCTTTAGTATCTCCAATGTCTTTCTGACCATCACTATTATCATTGTTTTCTTCTTCTCCTGCATCTATTGGAGTATCTTTCTCAGGTGATTTGCTTGATTCTTGCATGATATTTATATCTTGTATCAATATAGGCATGTTGCCTGGAATATTCACCTATGCACTATCAACTATTGTGTCCTTCTCATCAATTATGTCCTTTTCAGTAGTGACATCTTCATCCTTATTCACTTCCTCTACTGGGTCATCGGTAATGTCTATAACATTAGTGTCCACAATGTTGTCATTTGTAGTGTCGTCCCATGTTTCATCTACAACATCTATAGTTTTGTTGTTGTGTTATCATCTTCTTCTTTATCTAACTCAATGGAAGTGTCATCACGAGTTGCCTTGTCAACATCTTGGTGTTGAAGGTCTTTGTCGGGGTTGTCCTACTCAATAGGTCTGTTCATGATCTTACACCATTTTTGATGACTTTCCTTTTCAAGCTCTATTTTTTTTCCTTCAAGGATTTTGTATGCTCTCAGCTTCGGTGAGAACTCCTTTTTGTACTTCTCCATCATCTCATCAATTTCAACCTTCTTTGATTTAGGTGGCATGAGAGAAACAAGCACTCTTTCTCTAATTTCTTTCTCCTCCTTCAAAGCAAGTGTCCACCTGGAGTAAAGTATGTCCAATAGTTCTCTTGGAACATATTTACCTTCAAATTGTATTGGTACACATTTGAAGTTGTACATTTTAGCAATGATGGTGTCCTCAATCTTATTTTGATCTTCTTGATTTAGTTTCAACCATTTTCTAATGCTTGGATCTGTAATAGATCTAGAATTTGCAATATAAACACAAATGTCATCAATAGTTTTAGTTTATTTTACCTTGACACTTTCAGCTTCAATAGCTTCATCCTACTCGGTTTCCTCTATATCCTCTCAGGTTATGATGAATTTTCTTCCTTTCTTGTTTTGACCTCTCTTCGGTGTGGGAGCTTTCCTCTTATAAGTCCTTACCTTACCTTTCTTCAAAGTTGAAGGAGTGGAATCCTTTGAAGTTTGGCTTCTTGTCCTAGAATCAGTTGTTGTCCTTGGTTTCTTGGATGGTGGAGGAGGTGGCGAATCTGACCCTGTTTCCTCGGAGTCATTATTTTCTTCATCTTTACTGACAGATACATGTTCTTCAGTTTCGTCCTCTTGTTCAACTTCTTCATCTTGCTCAATTTCTTCTTCAGTTGTTGATAGAATCTTCTTGAGATTCTTCACCATCTTGTCCTTCTTCTTGACTATCTTTTTGACAACTAGGCCTGATTTAATTCTTGTCTTGGTCTCTTCATATGTGTCAAACCTAGGTTGTTTCTTATCCAGTGGTTCATTGATCAAGGCATCAATTGCCTTAGTAGCAAGATTAATGTTGATCTCATACTCTAATGGTTCTAACCACGTTGTCCTTGGTACAACTGGTTTGATATATGTATTGTCAGTATCGACCATGAAGCATATCTCATCCTTATATTGTTCAATGAGTTTCTCGGGAATTCTCACCCTCTTTTGCATTTGGACTTTGAATACATTGAAGTATTCATCCATGACTGTTTCGAATTTATCACCCAGTGTAGCAATGTGCTCACTGATTTGCATGGTTATCGGTTTGGTGTTGTACCATTTAACATCTCCAACCGACGGGAATGTTTCTTGAAAATAAAAGAAGATACACATTATTAGTGAGCCTAACTTACTAGTGTTTGACTTGGCATTCCTGGTAGTCTTTAGATTGTCATTCAACTAACTCATGAGTAGCTTAGATAAGTCTAATTGTCTCCCCTTCTTTACAATTTTGAATGCTGTGTCCACTGTACCTGATGCTATGTTGTTTAATTTTCTTGCCTGGAATAATTTATAGCCCAAAACACATGCACCAAACTTGATTTCATCATCGGTTATTGTTGTAACTTTCAATCCTCGGCCATCCCATTTGGCTCCTGTCATGTTTTCGGTCTCAACCCTCGATGGATGCTCGAATGCCTTTATTTTATTGGTTATGAGGTAACCGGTGACCACATGGATGACATCTCAAGTTATTGCCTTCGGTTCATCCAACTATAACTTTTTGTTATACATTATGCTCAACACTAACCAAATCCATTCAGTTTTGAAGACTTTTGGGAACATTAGGGCATTGGTGAGCCCTTTTACTTCAATGTGTTTGTGTTCTTCCTTGAGTGTTCCATCATCATTGCAAAGCTTCTTGTAAGATTCTTCTACCTCTGATATTCTAATCTCTGCAATCTCGCAGTGTATGAAGGATTGAACATCTTCAACCAGCAAAACCCTAGCTGGAATGCATGAAAATGCACCAGCGTTGTCAGGTTGTGAGGCAACCTCTGGATGGATCTTATAGTTAGGTTCCTCACATGCAGTGTTCTTGATGAGCTTGAACTCATCTTTCTTTGCATTCTTAAATTTCACAGTTTGTGAAGTTGATGCCATTTTTAGATATTTAGAGCTTCTACATATTACGAAAAAAATAGAGTTGTCGGTTCCTTGTAACTTACTGTTTACTGTTTGCAAAGATTCCTGAGTAGCTTGGTAGTGCTTGGTGGTCAATTTATGATCGCTCTGTGATCTCTTCGCTCTATGCTCAAAAATCACCTTGGTCACTTTCCTCTAGGTGGTGTGAACAAATGAGTTGTTCTGATGCCCTATTTATAGTCGTTGCCCTAAAATGCATGTCAAATTCTTACCAACTCGTCGGTGTATGAAGACTAAGTTTGTCGGTGTAGACTTTACTTTCTTTGGTGACACTTAAGATGTTTCAAAGCATTCACCGTTCACTTTGCTTTTACCGACAGGTTTCGGTATCACTGACAACTTGTTCATTTGCTATTTTACCAACGAGGCTTGATTTATACTTAGCAATTTTTCTTTTAACTGACACTTCTCAGTAAATGTAGACAATTTTAGCTTTGAGTGTATACTGATGGGTTTTGGTATATATGCCCGAAAGCATAGTTATCACAAATTTTAACAAGTAATACCATGATGCATCTTTCTTATGCTAATTTGGCATTATATCAACATATTATGGAAATTATGTAAAGTAATAACATGGGTAATGGAGTTCCATACTTACTTGTTCTGCTTAGGTGGGGGTGGTGATGTCACCGGATCCATTGGATGGGGTGTCACCATTTGCATTGCTTGGTCCAGCTTCATCATTGCTTGAAGCTTTTCTCCACATTTTGTCTCTAGCCCTCTGGATATCTTCAATGGTGTTTCCATTGGGATATGTGC
>MU224432.1:4602514-4630230 GCA_018584345.1 Thuja plicata | reverse complement strand
GATAGGGAGTTTCTTGACCTTTAGGCTTCCATGCTTGCCTTTTCTTTTTCCAGCATTCAAGAGTTGTGTGCCCATTCATTTTGCATGTAGGATAGTATTTGTCCATGTAGGTTTCCTTCTTTGGTTGGTTAATCTCAGACTTACATTCATATGCTTTATGTCTTTTCTTGTTACATTTATAACAAAATCCTATGAATGAAGATGTAGATTTAGGAGTACCTTTCATTTTGCCTCTGCATACATTTGATGTATGACCTTGCTTTCCATAGTGATTGCATGTAAGGTTTCTTAGTCTTGAATTTGTGTAAACATTCTTTAGATTAGCTTGATTTGATGATTCTCCATTCTCGGTAAAACCTAGACCGGTATTGTTGTTGACTCTTCATTGCCCATCAAGAAAATCATCCATTTTTTTATTGCTTTCTTCAGCCTTCTTGATAATTTCATTATGCTATTATTGAATTCTTATTTCATGTTTCAACTTTTCATTCTCATCCCTCAGATCACCGATAGCTTCTATTCTTTCAATGAGTTCAACATTTAATCTGTTTGCCTCTTGACTCATAAGAATAATCTAATTTGTAATCTCATGGTTATGCTTTGCAAGTCTTTGTATTTCAGACTCTTTTTCTTGTAGCTTTTCTGTGATCTTTCTTCTATCATCAATAGCTAGTGTTCTTTCTCATTCAGCTTGTCTAGCATTGTCCATGACATCAATCATCCTTACCATCTGTGTCTCTAGACCGATTTGCAGAGATTTAACTTGTCCAGCCAGATGTAGATTGATTTCAGTTAGGCTTGTGATGCTTTCTTCTGATGAATCTGATGCTTTGCTTGTAGTTGATCCTGAAGACTCAAAGAAATCTGGTATCTCTTCCTCATGATAATATGTCTCATTGCAGTGAGATGCCATATTATTTCTTTCATCTAGAAGTTGTCTCATACTGATTCTAGCTTCTTTAGACTGTTCAAAGAACATCTAAATTTCAAGCTTTTTGTTCTCAATATTTTTGACAAGTCTGTACTTCTCCATTGTATGATCTTTTCTCTTAAGCCTTTAATCTTTCCAAGAAGAGACTTAGCTCTGATACCAATTATTGGGATTAATGGGAAGTATGTACTGAGAGAGGAGTGGTGAATCAATACCTCTAAAACTTTTATATCCCTTTTATCTATTAACCTTTGTAATCAATTGCATATCCATTCAATCTAATTTATACTATCTTGTTGTGAGTTATATCAATTCATAACATTAACATACATGTGAGCATTCATAGAAACATTCATGAAAGTAAATTGACACATAACGCAAGATATGATATCACAGAAAACTTCTATGAGGAAGTAAAAACTACGGTGGGATGACACCCACAAAATCTTCACTATCTGCAGATTGGAAGAGGCTGGTTAAGGCATACAATTTGATCACTTTTGATGATCTACCCTGTTAGGAGTATTGGTGGAGACCTATTAAAGTCTACTTTGTTAAGAGCTTTAGCAACACTGTTGAGTGTACACTCGGTTAAGAGATTTGTAGTTGGACTGTTAAATCCACCTTCCTTGAAAGGATTTTTACACTTTTCTCCACTTGTTAGAATGATAGAAAATTACAAATTGACCTGGTAAATGCAATCTCCTATTGTTGATACAGATCCTATTCAGTTCACATAAAAATATTATCACCTTAACTGTGATTTAATAATACCTTTGATTCTCGGTATGCTCTATTCTTGGTTCTTGCTAACCAAATTCATCTTTTGTTGTCCCTTTTCTTGAAACTCTCAATCTGATCCATAGATGTGCTCATTATGTTCTCCTCTCTCTTCACATCATCTATTCATCCATTATAATGAATGATTGCATCATCTATTTATAAATGGATTGAGTTCATCGAGTTATGATAAAAGCAATGTTAACTCTAAGATCAGGTTTACAACTTATACCTAGATCTCCTAGTCTATGTGTTTTAAATCAGTTAGACTGATTAAAGCACTTACATTCACGTATAGAATAGGTTATTTCACACATATGACCCAAAAAAAGAAATGATGGAGTTCATGGTTGTTATGCCCCTAGCTAGAGATAACAATCTACCAGAGAGTCATATATATCCATCTGAATTTCAAGTTAGCACCCTCCAAATGTATTTATCCAAAATTAAAAATGTGGACAATATAAATGTGTTGAAAATGACCAACCAAGTGTTCTATAGTTCAGTGATGAAGTTGGAGAGAGAGAAAGGAAAGCTTCAGAGTAGACTAGAAAAGTTATAGGCAGACCTGGAAAATGAAAAGGCAAAGGAGAAAGCAACAGATAATAGGTGCAAAGAATTACAGAAAATGATAAAAAAATTCATCCTCTAAAGAAGCAATGGGACAACAAGAACATATGGAGGCAGAACTGAAAATTGTGAGGGAAAAATTGGAAGAGAGCAATAAAAATCTTGAGGATGAAAAACCCTCTTCATTAAGTTCATACAAAAGCGTGGAGAGTGCGACACATGTAAACAATAACTTCAAAAAAGAATCGGAGAATGAGAGGGTAAAATCAAAATAGTGGGAAGAGAAAGTAAACCATTGGGAAGAGAAAGCAGATAAAATAAAAAAATAGAGTGAACACCAATTGTTAAAATTTAGAGAAGAGCTAAAGAAGACAAATAATACAATTAAAACTTATGAAAATAGCTTGAATGACCAAGTGAAAAATACAGTCAAGCAAATAAAAAATACCTTTGGGGGAAAATAAAAGGTGACTGGTGATAGGTTGTGTGATTGGTTTGAATTGAATGAAAGTCTTAGAGATGTTTTTGGGAAGCTCAAAGAGCACATTGAGAGGAACAAAATTTTTTGTCAAAGAGCAAAAACTGCAAAATAAATTTTGCATCAAATCAACACAACCAGTGACAGGCATTTGGAAAGAAAGGGAATTCATGATCATGTTCATGCATCAATAAACACAAACTCTATCTTTCAAAAATGTCAAAAACTAAAGGAAGTAGAGGAAACTCTTTCCTTATTTGAGAGAAAGCTCACCAAGATGAATCAAACAACAAATGAAATGATAGGTCTTGGTTTGCCGAGTCTTGGTCCTAGTAAATCATTAATGAATTTTATTGGAAGAGAAGCTTACAAAAAAAAGTTGGAGGACACAATGATGAATAATTTAGGCAAGCTTCCTCAGGACACAACTCATGAAGGCATTGCAAAGTGCATCAAACCATTGACAAATTTGAATGCAGTAATGGAAGGATCATTGCTTTCAAGTCAATCTAATAAGTATGGATGGATGAAAAGGTTGCAGGTCATTACTATAACTTGACAAATATTGATCTTCCAAACAATGCAGAATGGAGCATACTAAACAAACTGGCAGAATCATCTCATCAATCATACTATGTGAAAGTACTTTGAGTTTCAATAATCTCTATATTATTTTTCTAATGGCCTGAATTGAGCTAAAAGTAACAAGTTTGAACTTTGTTTTTTGAACATGATCAATGTAGCAGATGATATAATGCTATTGCTAATTTACTAAACTGGCCTGTCAAATGCAAAAATGTATAGTTGTAGAGATGTTGTACTGGTCTTAACTCTTATTGATTTTGATTTTGAGACTTCACATTAGGAAAATCACCCTGAAGCTATTGTTTCTCCCTTGTTCCTATAAAAGGGAATTCAGGGTCATATGCTATGGGTAATGAAATTGAAATTGGGTATTGACTCTTGAGTCATAGTTCATTTTCAATTCACTTTTGCAAATAGAACCACACAGAGTTGTGTTCTTACTACTATTAATGAATGAATTGTTACATTGTATCATATTTGTAAATAAATTAATGAGAATCTCTATTTCTAAGAATTGTATCATATGAATTGCTATGTTTAAAAAAAAAAAAAACTTTAAGAATTGTACCATATGAGCTGAATTATGCAAATGAAAACCATTATTTATTATAGAATTAATGACATTATCAACCACATTCATGTTTTTGACATTGGAATATGATATTATGCATGATTGATGATGAGATACAGAAACTAACAATAGACTACAACAAAAAGTTTAATAAATACCTAGGACCTGCTATTTCTACAAAGGTTCAAGTTTCCACATCATATCATTATCGGGATCCTCAGATTCATTGCCATCAACTTCATAGCTTCCTTGGTTCTTTAAAATGTTTTCTTCACTCTGCATACCTCTGCTTAACCGAAGTTCAACGCTAGCAGTACCAGTACCTGTACATGAGTCAATGACATTCACATCATTGTCTTTGGCACTCCCACTTCGGTTTGAAATGTTTCCCAACCCTTTTCTCTGACATTTCTTCCTCCACAATTTCAGTGCCCTATCGTAAGGAAAAGTATTGAATTCATACCTGGATCTATAGAGCCTCAAGAAATTTTGCAAATTCTTTTCTAGTTTGTTTCTTAGCTTTTACTTTAGGAGCCCCAAAGCACTAAAAACACTCTCATCCTCCACCGACCCCAATATCATGGTCAGACATAAATCAACAAGCTTGAAAAATTCTGATATTGAATCAATCAACATTTCACTCTCACCTAGATTTTTACAAAGCCTTGTTGTTGATCCATCTTCATGGGGGTTCCACATAATATTATATTGTTCCCTCATTGTCTATGAAAAATGACCTGATTGCTCTCTCAAACGAGATTCATCTAAAATTTCATTTAGAGTTACTCCATTTAACTCTTTGGTTTTGCAAAAATGATCTATCAAAGTTAGTATCTTAGTTTGATAATCTTTTGAATTGTTGATACTCCAATATTGAGGAAACAAAATAGCCATGGATTCAAGTAGTTTGACTGGAGGGAATCTTGCTCTAATCTCTGAGGAAAGATAATAGGCAATGTGCTTCAAAGAAGCAGTTACAGACTCAATGATCTTGGTAAAGTCTTCCCTTTTAACACTTAATATTCACTTCATGTGGTTCTTTCCTAGTTCCTCATACTTGACCCTAGAATAGTAGTACATTGGTATCTCAACTTCGCGTACTTCTACACATAACTCCCCGTTTGCACCGATCTTTAAAAAGTTGTCAAGAATGTCCAAATCCATGATTATAAGCTAGTTGGCAAATTTTACATCATCACATGATCGATAGAGATTATCGAGCATCATGTATGTTAGTTTATGAAGTGCAACATATTCTGCAATATACATTACACTTTTCTGGGCCTTTTTTATTATATTTCTCATTTCCTCCAGGAGGGGGAGAAGACCTGCTAACATTAAGAGTGTCTCTACATTACTTAACCTTCGCAACATCTCAGGAAATTTGGGTAGCCCTTCTTCTTCATGAATTGAGTTCATTAGACCAAGCAACGATTGATATTTTGAAAACACTCGATGCGCTGGTCCATCCAAAGAGATCCATCTAGTATCATTGTGTTTCAGAAGCTTGTTCCTGTCGGTTAGTCCTTCGGTAAAGTGTTGCAATTACCTCAATCATTTCATACTTTGACAAAAGTATTGGTAGATCTCTTTGATTAAAAATTCAATTTTTTGTACTGAAGCATTCTTGCTGACAACTCCAAAAGCTAGATTCATTCTGTGGGCCATGCAGTGAATGGGAGTAACATAGGGTGCACGAGAAGATTGTATCTTTATGAAAAGACCACCCCTATGGTCTTGCATTAATGAAGCTCCATCCACTCCAATACACACTGACATATTGGCAATCATCATGTCATTTATAACTCCATATTCAATTAGAGAACTCTTTACTAGTTCAAATAAATCTCCCGATGTTGCATTATCCTTCATTTTAGCAACAGTTAGTAGATGATGTTGGATGACAAAATTGTGTATAGTTTAAACATGCATGCATACCCACAAAGTATTATATATTGTTGTAACCTCTTCTAAAGACAATGCAATAAAATTTGAATCTTTAATTTTTTCCTTTAGATCATCTTTTTCAACCTTAACACGACAACTTGCCCATTCCCATCCATTATTTACTGACCAGTGACTGTTAGGATAGTTACGAACCTTTAGAAAGTGTAATAAAACACTCAATGATGGGTAGTCTTTCATAGGACGCCCTCTTCTCAAAATATTAAAGACAATACTTAACTGAACAACTTTTCCCATTAGTTCTACTTCCAATTCTTTTCCAAAACAAGCTTCAATAGAGCCTTTAACTTGAGCAGGCTTCATTTGTATATTCTACTGAAATTCATATAATTCTGCATTCCTAACATGCATAGATTCCTCCTTTGTTTTCCATCTTATCACTGATTTTTCAACTTCATCTATGCTTTTCTTTTCGTAAACTTTACCCATATACTTCTCTATAGTGTCAATTTTTAACTGCAACCTCTTTTCCTTCTTATTTATCTTGGTGCAAATATTACATCTGCATTCTATCAGAGGCTAACCTTCAATTGGATTGTCATTATTTCAATGAATGAATACTTTGATACCCATTCTATTTTGAAATTCCTTGAAAGTTCCCATTTCCGATCATTTATTGATTCCCTATCCTTCTTTGAATTGTATTTTATTTTCTTCTTCCCTACACCATCATCATCTCAGACATTCTCAGTATCATCCAAGTCGATTATATCATTATAGCTACTCTATATATTTAACTAAAATTCTTCTTCAAGTTCATCATGATCTGAGATACCAGGCTCGCCTACTTCTTCAATATGTCGTGTATGTTCAGGTTGTGAATCTTCAAAATCTACTTGTGATGAAGCAACTTCCTGATTTTGGACAGAAACATTTCCAACACCATGACCAAAGTATTATGATAAGGTTCTACATTTTCTAGCCTCTCTTGGCTTTCCCCACTTGCAGGAGCCTTACCCTTATTCTTGTTCGACATCTCCATTCTCCAATGACTTCCATTGCAAAAAAAAGTTAAATTATTGAAGAATTGACAATAGACTATAATATATATAAATATGATTCATTGGCCCTAAAATTATGTCTGAGGTCTCCCTAGTCACCACTACTCGCTAACTGGTTCCCACTAAATAATAATGAACTCAAAATTATAGAGTCACAGAATAAGTATCACTTACCTTTGCCTCAAATTCAATTGCATTCGCGACTCGCCAATGCAATATGCAGTTGCACTCAATAGTCTAAAACTTCGCTATCAATTAAATAGAGATGTCATAATGATTTTATACTAATCCTTATTTGGAAAATTTGGTGGGAGGTATTAGGTATACAAATATTTGGCGAAGCCCGCATAATTATAACACGTATTTTGTTATTTTCAAGGTGATTATGGGTCATCCAATACCTTCGTATAATTATAACACGCACCTACAAAATGCCAGGAGAATTTGGGGCCACCTATAAATATATATGCATAAAGCTATTGGTGAATATAGTTCGTCGATTTGGGGTCGCTTAGAAATTATAGGCGAAGTTTTAAAATTTATCGGGACCAAAAATTATATTCAATTGGCGATAATGTGTAAGAAATGGTGAAAAACAAATAAATCAATGGGCGATGGGTCTGGTAATTGGACTCAATATTAATAAATTTAGGGTGATAGGGTCAATCCAATATATGTAAAATATTCATTAAATCCTGGGTCGCCGACATGCGACATTCGCCAAATGGTGAATAATCGCCACTAAAGTTTTTGTTGCTCATGATCCTCCATAGAAAAGGAATATACCAATATATCATCAAGGAAAACTAGTACAAATCAGTCCAAATGCTATCAGAAAAGACAATTCATCAAGCTCATGAATACCAAAGGGGCATTGGTCAACCCAAACGAGAAAATCGTGAACTCATAGTGACCATAGCATGTACAAAAGTAAATATAATGGATATCATCCTCATGTGTATGTAATTGATGGTATCCTAACTTGAGGTCAATTCTAGAGAACACTATAGCACCCTTGATTTAATCAAATAAGTCATCTATCCTCGGCAAAGGGTACTTATTCTTCATTGCCACCTTATTGAGCTATTGATAATCAACACACAACTAGAGTGAACCATCCTTATTCACAAATATAACCAGTGTACCCAAAGGTGAAACACTAGAGATAATATGACCCTTGACCAACAACACCTCCAAATACAACCTGTTCTCACTCAACTCCTGAGTGGTCATGCAATAAGGTTCTCAGGATATAGGTTCTTCTCCATGGATGAGCTCAATACAAATGTCAATGTCATACTTAGGCAACATGCTTGGAATCTCATTGAGAAAAATATTTGCATACTCACAAAGAAGTGGGTGATCATCAAGCAATTATCCTTGAGTCTCACCCTCCTCCAAATCCCTCAGAGATATCCCAAATAAATGATACCCCTGCCTCATACATTGATTCAGCTGCATTGCTGAGATCATGCAAAGGAAGATGGGTCTATATACCCCAACAAGCTCTACACTCCTCCCTACACCATTCATTCACTGTACACACTTCCACCGATAATCAATATAATATTGATGAGAGGCTAACCAATCCATGCCAAATACAACACCATAAGATCCCCGGGGCAATATGCAAAGGTCAATCGCGGTGACAAAAGTTACCAAAACCAACTCATAGCCACTCACTATGGAATATTTCACCACCTTAGAACCCATGGATAACTCTACCTACCACCTATCAGGTTGTCTCAATGGAAATAGCCCACACCATTCCATAAGAGAGGTGTATATAAAGGAGTCATATGTACTAGAATCAAATAAAACATAGATTATTTTCCTGCACAAGACACTTGTAGTGTCAACAATGGTACCTTGATGCTCAGCTTGAAAGTCATCTACCACTGCAAATAACCTATGAGATCTTCCCACATCTCCCACAATGGGCTCATAAGTAGGCTAAGCCTACCTCGATCTAGATGTTATCCTCTGGTGACATTGTGTTGATATATATTTGTACTAACCGCACACAATACACCCATGGTCACAAAAGCTAGGTCCTTCTGGGGGAGCACTCGAGTGATGTAAGATACCCCTGTCATAACTCTATGGAACACTCTAGGTGTGTCTACTCCGATTTGGGTGCTAATGGAACACTCTGGGTGTGTCTACTCTAATCTCTACCCTTCTTAGTAGGGGTTTTCCAACTGTGGTGCCTCCTATGGATATGGATAGACCTTTGACCCTTCTATTATTGCTGACCTGATTTGGGTGGTACTAATGAAACTATAGATCCGCTAGGTTGTGACTATGTACCTCTTGTACCAGATCTAGTGTTAGGTGTACTAATAACTTTATCCCCTGCATGTCTACCAATTCCCCTAGATAAATTATCTTCTTCCATCCTTTCTATCTCCACCACTGCCTCCAAAGTTGTAGGCAAGAGTAGCCGTACATCACCACTGATGTGGGCATTAAGGACCCTAATAAAATTTTGCACAAGCATGGGATAATCATGAGGGTATATGGATTACTACTTGAGATCAAATAACTTATGCTCATATTAATCCATCGATTTATTCAATTTCCTCAACTCAGGAATTTCATCTACCTTCTTTTTTCTGTAATGGTCGAATAGGAATCAAACTCAAAACCTGTCAATAAATAAATCCCATGAAATAGTGGCAACATAAATATGAAGCTTCTACTCCTCATTACACC
This sequence comes from Thuja plicata, assembly GCA_018584345.1. Classification (NCBI taxonomy): domain Eukaryota; kingdom Viridiplantae; phylum Streptophyta; class Pinopsida; order Cupressales; family Cupressaceae; genus Thuja; species Thuja plicata. Next base: position 4,620,634 of record MU224432.1, on the reverse strand, counting down.
ACCAATTGGATGAAAACCCTCTAAAGTGCGTGATAGCGTACCATGCCTTTGTGTTTCTCCTATAGGGGTGCATAGCAAAGCACCCATCCAAGTCAATAAGACATGTTTTCGCTTTTGTACCACAACCCTATATGTCAAAGGTAGGGGTATTATACCTCACCAAGTACCTTATATGTGTAGCTAAAAGAACATCATCATTCTCTTCTCTATGGCCCCTTCTATGCACCACTCGTAATCCTCTAGGGCTACGATATCATTTCCACTCAATATGGGGACTTTGTTGTTCTTGTGAATCCTTGTGCTGAGATTCTTCCTATTTAGGAACAAAGCATGCTAAGATTTCTTGAAGTAGATTAACCACTTATCGATACCCTATGCCACAACTTTCATAATGGATCTTTATTTTGGGTTCTCCCTTTTCAAAATATACTTTGATAGTGAGTTTATCCTCCAAATATTCTTCCATTAAACTATTCACTCTCTGAGTCCAATATTCCAATACGTTAGGATAAACAACTATACTTTGTTCTATTGAATCAGATCCATCTCCAAATATTGGATGTTTATGCATACCTTCCTCCATAATCTCTCTATTTTTTTGATGGTTTCGTCTACTTTCCACCATATTTGACTCCAACGTTCCAACATCCACTGTGTCATGTTTCCTCTTAATGCCTATAAGTTATTTTTTAGTTTTCCTTTTTTGTTATTTCTTTATATTTAAAGGATGCCCAAGGCCACTGATAAAATCAAATAAATATTCAATGAGCTCATCATCCAGAATTTCATGATGGATGTCAACAAGTGTACAACCTTTTTGACAAATAACTGTGCTAACAACAAAATCTTCTTCACTTGTGACAATTACATATTCCATATTCACCATTGGATCCATCTGCATTTCAATCCACATATACTTATCAGTTGGTTGAGTAATGGATAAAATTATAATAAAAAAATTCAAAACACATGTACCTATCACATTCATTTCTCTTTTTCACAAAGTGCAAATTTTGTTTGTTGCAAAATAGTGAAGACATCACTATTTTTCAAGGTGCGAATTTTATTTGTTGCAAAATAGCAAAGACATCACTATTTCATAGGATGTGTGTTTCACTATTGGAAAATTTTTGAAGGTCCAATACAAAAGACACTCAAATTTACACATTCAGGTCCAATACAAAGAATTTTTTTTTACACATTTAGGTCATAGAAAGAATATATAAAGCTAACAAAGAAGTGGTCAATGATAATCCTAAATTATGGCCTACATTGGTGAAGATAATCGAGGAAGACAGAGAAATAATCCCATATAGAGAACATGAGGGCTTTGGTTAAATAATGATAGAAAGGACTATTAGGGGAAGGGAAAGAATATTGTTCACTAAAAAATTTGGGAAAGCTCCCATCTACTACAGTGGGCTCCCCTACACATATCTAGACCGTGCTCTAGAAATATAGAGCATAGTTATCTAACTGAACATATTCAAATATGTTTTTAGCCTAAGTTAGAATTTATAACACATATATTTGTATTGTTGGTAAACAAATTGTTCTTTTTCACTTTAACTCTAGAATACACAAATATTTAAGAACAATTGAATACAACAGTTGGGGAATTGTGACTAAACAACTAATTTCCCTTTGAATTTAAAGGTACATCTCCCTTAAGTAAGTGATATTCAATGAATATTGATCCTTCCGATTCTAACAGAGGTATGTTCTTGACCCGAGAACATAAGAGGTAAACCAAGCTAAACCTAGACAGGAAATAGCTCAGGCAGGATAAATTCAATTATAACTTTACCCAATTTCAAGACTTCATCAATCATACGAATTCTCAAAAATGGTAATGCAATAACCGATAATGAAAATGCAAATGCAAGACTTAAAGATTTAATGATAAAGTGACAATGAATCAATCTATTTCACAGGGACATCTCTCAGACTTAGAATAACACAATATTTCTGCCTAATTAACTGTACCAAATCATAATACAAAATTCTGGTTCAACCACAAACTATAAATCTAATTCCAAAGAAACATTTGAATTTAATAGATAGATAAATGCAATGTAGTGGAGCAGTTAAAGAAATGGCATTCACACATACAAATTTGACTCAGCAAAATGCTATCTTTCACACCAAAATTTAGCCAACCTTTTCATTGATTTGGAAAATAGTACATATAGGGTTCCAGAGTTGGACCGTTACAAAAGGGCAACCGAAATGGTTCCACTTCTCTAACCAGAAATGATAAACAAAAGTTTATCCTTAACAATAAATATCAAAATTTAGTTCAAGGGGGGAGAATCTAACTATGCTTCCATTTTATTCTCCTTCTCTAATTTAGCCCTATAGGCAGTGACAGCTGTAATGATCGGGATAAGCTCTTCGTGCCTATTGATATGGACATTAGTATATCTGATGAGCCATCTGGAATATTCTTTGGCTAGGATATTGATCACATCCATCTGATCTTTCAGCTCTTCCATGGCTTTAAAAATGCATCCACTCAACTATTGGAGTTTTGGCACCTTGTCTAAATGGGTGGAAGACTGTTCTGCCAGCTTATGCACATAATCAGAAAATGATTTCTGCATACTAGCCAATTCGATCATTTCTTTGCCCTGACCGCTTGTCTGTGATTCCATGTGTAGACCTTGAAGGAGTTTAAAATCTTTATTCTGCTCCTCCTTGATCTTGACATCTTTCTGCTGCAACCTTGTTTTAGCTTGAATGATCATCCCGATCTTAAATTCCAGGCCTTGAAGTCATTCGATCAAAGGCTCATCTCCTTTCTGCAAGATCTTGGCCTTTAATGCCTCCTTGGTCTTCATTTTAACCACCATGTGTAACATTACTATGTATTCTTGACATCTCACTCTCTCTAATGCGAGAGTCTGTAGATTCTTGTCAATATTATTCCTCTCTATTTCCAACCTTAGGAGAGCATTACCCAGCTGCTCAACAACTATCAGTTCCTCAAATTCGAGCCTCTCAATCCACCTCTTGCCAATCTTCCCGAAGTATCTGTCCTCTTGCAACTTGGCTATGATGGCTTAGTTCTCCGTAGCACTGGGATCAAAAGCGGTCTGGATACTAGAATGCTTGTGATCGAAGTGATGAGGTGTCTGATGAAGTTAGTTAGCTCGACTACTTCTACTTTAAGTTGAACTTTAACAGTCTTGATCTCTTCAAGCTCTTCTTCTATTACCACATTGGTAGACTTCCACCAATCTACCTTAGTATCATGACGAGCCAGTCCCATATCAAATGACTGCAACTAAAAATTAGAGGCATTCATATCCTCAAATCTACCCTCCCTCATAGGCTTGGCCACTTCCATAGTGAAATGCCCAGTTTCAAGATCTTGTCCCAGTGTAGACATTGTCTTCACTTTCTTTACTTTAATCATAGTGGTATTGGGCTGTGAGGCCCATGAAAGAGTCTCTTTACTGAAAGTTACCTCTTCCACTCTCTTCCTTTTGCGCTCCAGAGTATTTTCTATCCAGGATTCAACACTAGTAACTTTGGAAGCAAAGACCAATTCTTCTATAAACAACTTCCCGATCACTGGAGGAGTAGCTTTGTGTCTGGAAGCAAATAGGTTTACTAAAGTAGGAGAGGAGGAAACTAATCTAATGACTTGAGCAACTTCCTGTTGCTTCCCACCACTCTCATCCAATTATGTGGCTGAGGTATTGGAGCTATCTTCACCCACGTCTACTACAACAAGGGATCTTCACCTTGGAGTATCTTGGGTCTAAGTGTCAACTTGTGTATCTACAACATTAGCTTTAACTGATTGCTCACGTCCTACACCTTTAGTGGGCTCTTCTGTAGGCTTGGCCAGGTCTGTAGAAACTACTTCTTCTATCAACCCGATGTCTGGAAGAGGGCCCTCTCCACAAGTCTTCTCTAGTGGGATTTATTTCTCAGGAGGTTCATCGCCTCCGCCCGCTGGCTGGGTTGATCCTTTATCCATAGTTGGGATCGTTACTGAAGAAGTTGTTGTAGTGCTCAAAGTATCTTTTTCTGAGGTTCAATGAGAAGGAGGCTTCCTTTCTGACCTTTTCCTTCTTCCTGCAGCCCATTTGACCCACTGCTCTGTTATTTTGTAGATTCCACCCATCAAGGTCTGCAAGTCATTAATAGCTTGACCTAGCAAGGGTTCAAAGTTTATAGGAAGGGGCTTAATCTTCTCCAAATATGTATTATCATGCATATGTTGGCCATCATCTTCTAGCCCCTCCACAACAGTGTTAACTTTGAACCTTTTGATTTGTTAAATAGTTAACCTGGGATAGAATCTTTCTCTACTCTCTAAGTCATCTTTGCAGTTAGCCCAGTAGTCTTCAATTCATCAACATGATTAATTGCATGACTCATTTGCAAGAAATCTCAGGCATAATTTATAGGATCATACTGCGGCCTCAATACATCATATGTCTTTAATTGAAACCTCTTTTAGAATGCCTTTAGAGCATTCTTTGACTCAGAACGGGATGCACAACTATAGGCTCCATTGGTTATCTAGAAATTGTAGCCCTTCTTCTTAGCATCAACATAAATTAGATTCACTTGGAATTCCTACATCATCACCTCGACCAACACGATCATATCATCGAGATATCTGGGCAACTTCAAAGGGAAGTTATCAAATCCTGCAAGACAAATATATGATAAATCTGCAAATTGAATGAAAAAGCACCCAAACTGGCTGATAAAAGCCATGGCCTTAGGAGAAAATATCCTTTCTGGGAAACCTTGTAGCTCCCTGCACAGTCTCATTGTAAATGCATCGTTAACTCTGAGATATTCAACATAACTATTATGTAATTGTAGATAGGGGAAAAATTCATAGCTTTTAACATATTTTTGGAAATCTTCTAATCTAGGAAGCCCTGGCCAAATTTGAATTGTGGCCAATATATATAATAGAACTGAAGACATGTAGAACTCATTCTAAAGCTTAGCTCTACCTAGGGCGCTGGAGATATTCTCACTTACCATAAGATCCCGATCGATGAAATGGTGTTGAGAAAAGATCACCTAGACTAAGAAGAAATGATGTTCAACAAAATCTAGTGTGTCACTCTCACCTCTAATCCTGTGGAGCAGTACCAAGATATCCACAATTTCTGGCTTCAAGTTTGTGCCATATAATGTTTTAGGCAACTTTCCCTTGGCACTCCTCGACTCTTGAAACTATGACTTCATTATTTCCTTCTTCCACACCACCTTCTTTGCTCCATACTCAGTAACCACCCAGCTATTTGTCATTTCTGAATATTCATCCTGCTTTGGAATGTGCAGGGAAATCTGGATGGAGTCTCGATCAATGGAGAGCAACACCGTGTCATTGGGCAACAAAATTTGCTTGGTGTCTGGATTGTACCGAGCTATACATTCTCGAACCAGCTCGGGAGCTTGAACTGCGATGGGAAAACCATCAACCTCGACCAACCCACTTTCCTTTAGTTTCTTAGTGACAGGATGCATCTGGTCAGCCTTTAATCTGATTTGGAAGTTCTGCATATCGAAGAACTTCAAGGAGGTGTCTGTTATTTTATGCCAATAAGAGATGATGTCGTTCATCCCATCAAATCCTGTGAATTTAGTAGCCATGCTTCAACTAATTCTGACTTGGAATTAGGGATATCTCTCAAGAACAAAAGATAAAGGAATAACTATAGCCAAGAGCTTTAGATTCAGGCAATTCATCAAACAAATGGTAGTTCCTGTTTGTAATACCTCACTAATTTTATAACTTTTGAATTCTTACCGTTTAACGACCGACTTCTCGTGCCACTTGAATGAAAAGACTAAGACATTAATGAAAAAGTTTATTATGGAGTAAAATGGCTTTATTTGAATTAATTACTTTACCCCCCATGGGCCTTTAATAAGCATCCTTTCACTTTAGTAACTGTAACGGTAACTTTATGGAAGTAGCGAAAAACTACTTTTCCGCTTCCCCTTTGGGTGGAGAAATACTTTTGGAGTGCTGTCTGCTCAAAAATCCATTGAAGGAGAATTTTAGCCTATCGAGATGCTGGAGTGATATGTGATTGGTTTATTTGCTTTCCTTATGCCTTTGATTACTCAAGATATCAATTATTCTTCAAAAATCCTCCATTTTAATGGTTTGGCAGGAAACGTACCCTGTAGGTCGAAACCCACCTGTTGGAGTAGCGGAGAGGCCATTTTCCACTTTTCTACCAGTAAGCTTGCTTCTTGAATTCTTCCTCGTTCAATCATTCCTTTTTCCTGAAATATATTTGATCTGAATGCCCAAAACTTTCTTATTCCCAAATCTCTCATTTTCAATTCTCACCAACCTTTGACACTTTTAAGTCTGTTAATTGCGGAAAACACACTCTGTAAGTGATTTTCCGCCAAGGAGAAGCTCAAAACCAATTTTTTGCCAATGCTGAAAAAGGAAATGTTAAGGCAAAATATTTCAACTGCATATAAAACCAATGTTAGAATCCTTCAGAACATGACCTTTACCGGATTTAGGAACTCAACCTACCCAATGAAACACGGTCTTAGATACAAATTCCCTTCGGCTCACAAAAGAGAAGACAATTTAGGGAAATCTGATAAAGGCCTCCTAGCCTAAGAGGATAGCTAGACTTAGACTCAGGACTTACACGAAGCTTTCAAGACCACTACTACACATTAAACATCCACTTTACTTGGAAGCTACGTAGAACAAAAGTGGGGCAACAACTGGCTCTATCTGGGGACTTAGACATTCACATGTTCAAGCAAGGAACTCAAATCTCTGGTTTTGCAAAGCTCAACAAAAAGGTGGCTTAGAAAAAAACTAAAGCAAACACGGAAAGGAAAGCAGGAAGGAAACCAAACTAAGGAAAACAAAAATAGGAACTAAACGTAACTATTGTACAATATGGGGGTTACCTGCTTTAAATTTAGGTCTAATAGAGCTTCAAGTCCTGAACATTATACGTCAGGGGTAGTGCCTCACCATCTGGGTAGGTCAATTTAAAAGAATTCTTCTCAAAAGCTTGGTGAATCTTGAAAGGTCCTTTCTACAGTGTTTCAAATTTTCCATGCATGCCTTTGGGTGCCTTGTGATTGTCCCATAACAACACCATATCTCCCTCCATAAATTTCTTGGGTCTGCTCTTTTTATCAAACAAGTTCTTCACATGCATTTGATATTGTGTGATATGATCTACCATTTTCTCCCTTTCCTCCTCAAGTTTGTTAAAGTAAAGAATCCTCTTTTCTAAACCATCTTCATATATACCATCTTCTACTACTATTCTCAGTTTACAAGTTGCCAATTCCAATGGCAATGGAAGACTGGTTTCAATCCCTTAGACAAGTTCAAAAGGAGATACACCAATGACTCTTTTAGGAGTCACTTTGTCTACCCAGAGGGCTTTATAGATTTTATTGTGCCAAGTTCTCTGGTTGTCTGCTACAAGATTTTTCATGATGCTCACCAAATTTTTATTACTGGACTCAGCTTGACCATTTCCTTGAGGGAAATAGTCAGATGAGTGACTGATCATAATGCCATACTAAAAACAAAATTCAATAATTTCCTGAGAAGAAAAGTATGCGACATTATCCATAAATAACTTAATAGGTACACCAAACCCTACCAAGATGTTATCTTTGATGAACTCACATACTACCTCTGAAGTAGTTTTCTTGGTTTCTTTCGCCTCCACCCATTTTGTGAAGTAGTCATTCGTAGTGACTATGTAGGTATGTCCTGCGCTAGATGTGGGATTTATAGGACCAATAAAATCAAGACCCCACTGTTGAAAAGGACCTTCAATTATCACTGGCCTAAGGGGTAGTGCCTCTAACTGTGGTTTTCCAATAAATATTTTACATTTTTCACATCTCGCTACCCAATGATATGCATCTCTAAAAATTCCTGGCCAGTAATAACAGTGTCTCAATATCTTGAACGCACTAATTGGTGAGGAGAAATGTCCCCCACAAGCTTCATCGTGAAACACCCTTAATAGCTTCTCTTGTTGTTGTTTGTCAACGCAACGGAGGAAATTTCCATCTATAGATCTCTTATACAATCTATCTTCCCAAATTATATATTTAGATGCTTTCATTTTTAGATCTCTTCTTTGCTTCAAAGTCAATCCTTCAGGGAATTCACCGCATGTCAAGAAATACACAATATTTTCAAACTAGGGATCTTGCATACTTACTGCTAGGACCAATTGTGTATTTTCAGGGTCTTCACCCACTTGGTTTTCCACCATCGCTTTGAATAGTGCATTTCCTCTCACCAGCTTAATGGCCTTGATTTCTATGTCATATTCCTGAGTCTTAGCCACCCACGCTCCTCTGTTATTACATCCCACGTCCTGCTGAGTCAATATGCTTTTTACTACAATGTCAGACACATATACAAGAGAGTGAGAGTGTAAAATGTAGAATCTAAAATTCTTTAAATCTTTTACTACTGCGAAAGCATGTTTTTTAGTTTGAGAGTATCTCACCTCATGATTTTTCAGAGGCATGCTCATAAAAGTGATAGGAGTTTGAATTCCTTCCTCATTCTCTTGCATGAGGATGGCTGATAGAGTGTGTTCAGAAGAATAACAATAAATTATGAAATCGTTCTTGTGATTTGGATGACATAATACCGTGACATTGGCTATGGCATTCTTGATGCTTTTGAAAGCTTGTTTACCAGAGTCATTCCACTTGAAATTTACATTTCCTTTCATCATGTCCACTATGCATTTGGTAATCTCAGAAAAATCTGGAATAAACCTCCTGAGAAAGTTTACCTGACCGAAAAATGATTTCACTCTAGTTTTGTTCACAGGTAAGCTCAATTGTTGGATTTCTCTCACCCTTTCTGGATCAATTCTTATGCCTTCCTGGGAAACAATGTGACCCAACAATTTCCCTTCAATCACACAGAAAACTAACTTTTTGGGATTCAGTAAAATCTTGTCCTCTCTACACCTTTGCAATACTCTCCTTAAATCATTTATATGGTCCACTCTTTTTCTGGAAAACATGGTAAGATCATCCAGATATATACCAATTATTTGGTTCTTCATATCACTGAAATAAAGATCCACACCTCTCTGAAAGGTAGCTCCAGCATTGATCAAACCAAATGGCATTCTATGGTATGCGAAAGTGCCCCATGGAGTTGTGAAAGTCATTTTATGCTGGTCTTCTTTCCCTAATTCTATCTGATTTTACCCTAAGAAACAGTCTAACATGGACATCATCTCAACTCTGGCCACAGTCTGTAATAAGTGATCTATGTTGGGGAGGGTGTAATTGTCTTTCAAAGAAGACTGGTTAAGATTTTTGAAGTCTACGCAGATCCTTATTTCTCTGTTCTTCTTCCTCACAGGCACGATATTCGCCACCCAAGTAGAGTGATGGATAGGGTAGATAATCCTTGCTTTAAGCATTTTATGTACTTCCCTAAATATTGCATCAACAACTTTGGGATTGTAATTCCTTTGTTTTTTCCTGAACGAGGTAGCCTCAGGTTTTAAGGGAATTTGGTGTTTGAATTTCCTATTCATAAAACTTTTCAGATCTTCATAACTCTCGGTGAAAACATCTTGGTATTCCAGGAAGAGTTTCCTGGCCTCTTCCCTTTCTTCTTCAGTGCAACATTTCCCAATATTGATCATCTTGGGGTCCTTTTCACTTTCGATATTAATTCCTTCATACTTGCCAGTGGTAGGACCTCTTTCAATTCTCTTCTTCTTAACAAAAGTATCATGTCCATTGAAGATTTTTTCAAGTGTAACTAAGTGGGGAGGGATGATATTACCTTGCAACTGGATGACCTCTGACTTGTCCTTCTTCCACTTGTCATGAAAATTTTCCTTATGATCACCAGGAGAATCTTTATGGAAGTTTCCACCGCCTTAAAAAAGGAGGATGAGGTTCTTATTGTCTTCAAACACTTGCCAATCTTCTACATTATCAGGCACAGATGGTTGATACATAACCTCTACTTGGTACTTCTTATCCTTGAATTCTGGGTGAGGGAGGAGTAATGAGGCTGACACTGCTAAAGAGTCCACCTTGGAATTCAATTCTCTCGGTACATATTCAATAAATAACGCATCCAATGCTTCTATTTCATCCCATACTCTATTCATGTAGTCTTTTAATCTGTGATTTTTTACAGAGTATTGATTCTTGACTTGGCTCACGATTAACTCCGTGTCACCTCGAGCTGTCAAGATTTACACACCCTTCTCTTTTGCAGCAATAATTCCTAACAATAGGGATTCATACTTAGCTATATTATTGGTGTTTCCAAACTCCAATTTATAATCCATGGGCTCACATACTCCATCTGGTGATATCAAGACCGCTCCTGTGCCAGATCCCGATGATGCACAACTAGCATCAAATTCAAGAGTCCAGATCTGGGGTAGCTTTTCTTCAACAGAAGGCTACTTTTGTTCTTCTCTAGGTTCCATTTCCTCACCATGATCAGCAGTAAACAATATATAGTTACCAAATTCTAATTCTTGATACATAATTTAGGCTTTAGGGTCATCAGATTTCAACACTGTAAACTTAGCTTTCTCTTCTGGAACCATTTTTATCCTTTTATTACCCACTGGAATTAAGGCTTGAGACCAATCCAACTTTATTTCCCCTCCTATGTCTCTGCAAAAACTCCTACTTAGCAACAAACCATAACTAGCAGGTATATAAGTAACAAGTATTGTTAACAACATGTTCTTCTCAAGGTGTGTTGCAAGGGCCACTTGGGCATCTTTGATTTGGCCAACCAGGGGTACTTGTTTGGAATCCATAGAGTAACACCTACCATGGGCTTTAGTGAGGGTAAGACCTAAAGCCTTAGCTACAGTCGATGGCATTACATTGTCAGAGGCTCCTGAGTCTATTATGCAGTTGCTTAATTTGCAACCATTAATATATAATGACACATAAAATGGATTGGGTTTTTGGCCTGGGAAGGTAGCCAAAAAAGATGACACTCCCTGCTTGATTAGGTCTTTAAATATAGAATCATTTTCTATGGTAGTCATGACATTTTGATTTAAATTCTGATTCCCCTCTTGATAGTAATCTACTAGCTTTTGCAGTTCTACAGGATTAGACTTAAGATAGTTTATGAGGGAAATCTGAACTCTGGAATCTCTACATAATTGAATAATGTCTAAAGAATTTTGCTCCTTACCTGGTTGTAGAATCCTTACTCCTTGATTGGCCTCTTTAGAATGGGAGGTAGATGTCTCATTATTTTTAGGTGGAGATGTTGAAGTAGGGCCTTTATCCTTCTGACTCCAGGTTGAGATTGTATAGGAGGTCCCAGCTATGGTAGCATAACATGTTGCTCCCTATTCTGAATCTAATTCATACTCTAAATATAAGTTTTCAGAGTCACCATGTGAGTATGAATCTGGTTCAGCTCCAGACACTCCAGCATTCCATTCGTCAGCCGGATGCATTTGCCAAGCACGAGCTACATCGAGACAACTTTCTCCATCGTGATCTATAGTTAAGTGGAAGGCACACATGTTTCCCCTTTTAGGAGGAGCTTCTATAGCTAACCTTTGTGGTGGAGCAGTCAATTGTAATCTCTTTCCATCAGCATTCCTCCCTTCATTGTTTCTTCCAGGCTGCTCTTGAAAGTTTCGCTGATAGGGATTATTAAATCTAGGAAGCTGCCTCTTGAAGGTGATGAATTCATTGGATAATTTTTGAATCATCTCATTTGATGATGTGGTGTTACTAGTACTGGCTCTAGATTGTATTTCTCTTTTCCATTTTTTGGCCGATATCATGTGGTCTTCTAACTCCACCAGAGTCCTTTGGGAAAGGTCCAAAGTGGTTGGATTTGTTCTTCTCAAATCACAACTGATGTCGAGAGGCATAGCACTTATGAAAAATGTTCTCAAATTCCCTGTGGTAGGCCTGTTGGCTGCTGGGATACGATTTACAAGCTTGTTAAATTTAGCCACAAAATCCCTCATACTGATTGAAGGCTCTTTCTTGATAGAATTCAATTGTGTCAGTAAGGGATGTTCATCTTCAGCAGTTTTAAATCTTCTTTCAAAAGCAGCTCTCATAGAAGCCCAATTTGTGATAGAAGAATTGGGCAAGTGATGGAACCAATAAGCAATGCCTTCAACAAGGGTTTCAATGAATAATCTGATAGCCACATCTTCTTCTCGCACTGCTAATATATTAACTGAAGCAAAGAATGCAGCAATGTGTTCATTTGTAGATACTTTCCCATCTCCAGAGAATTTGGGGAAATTCTTTCTTGAACCTAAGGGAAGGGGATCATATGCTACTAATTGCAATGGTCCAATTGTAGTGGCCCAAGGAAGTGCCATAACTATTGGAGGTAGATAGGGTGTTAGATTGACAATAGGACGAGCAACTACTTCGTGCAAAGTTAACACTTGACAAGTGGTAGACAAAAGAGTTGATTATTTGGGAGAAGAAGGAGGTCTTCTTTTTCTCTCAATATTTCTATTCTTTCGATGAGGTATTTTAAGTAAATAAAAAATCAAGGTTTGCAAGTCTCCCAAAAACTGGATCTATGCCACCTTCCTTCTTTGTACTCCTAAGAAACCTTCTTGGCGCTAGGGCTTCAACTAATTTTGCTGTCTGACTTCATGCTCTACTTGGCATCATGCCCTTATTATGTTTCTCCTTCGGATGACTTCTTCAAGTGCTTCTGCTCTAGCTTCTTCACGCTCTAGCACTTGACTAGCGTTTCTATAGTGCTCAGTGTTTCTTCTGTATTTCAAGACAAAAGTATTCAGTGAGGAAATGAGATCCTCTTGATCATCTTAGAACCCAAGATTTGGTTGAAGAAAAGGAATTATGTTTTCATGGGGAAGCATCGTCTTTCCTCATGGTATGCTTCTTTTATAATGACTGTTCATCTCCACAGCAGATTCACCAAAAATCTGTTGGTAAACAGATAGTTCTTTTTCGCTTTAACTCTAGAATACCCAAATATTTAAGAACAATTGAATACACCAGTTGGGAAATTATGACTAAACAACTAATTTACCTCTAAATTTAAAGGTACATCTCCCTTAAGTAAATGATCTTCAATGAATATTGATCTTTCCTATTCTAACAGAGGTATGTTCTTGACCCGAGAATAGAAGAGGTAAACCAAGCTAAACCTAGACAGGAAATAGCTCAGGCAGGATAAATTCAATTCTAACTTTAGCCAATTTCAAGACTTCATCAATCATACGACTTCTCAAAACTGGTAATGCAATAACTGATAATGAAAATACAAATGCAAGACTTAAATATTTAATGATAAAGTGACAATGAATCAATCTATTTCACAAGGACATCTCCCAGACTTAGAATAACACTAGATTTCCCCCTAATTAACTGTATCAAATCATAATACAGAATTATGATTCAACCACAAACTGTAAATCTAATTCCAAAGAAACATTTGAATTTAATAGATAGATAAATGCAATGCAGTGGAGTAGTTAAATAAATGGCATTTAGACATACAAATTTGACTCAGCAAAATGCTATCTTTCACACCAAAATTTATCTGACCTTTTCATTGATTTGGAAAATAGTACATATAGGGTTCCAGAGTTGGACCGTTACAAAAGGGTAACTGAAACGGTTCCACTTCTCTAACCAAAAATGATAAACAAAAGTTTATCTGTTACAATAAATATCAGTATTTAGTACAAGGGGGGAGAATCTAACTATGCTTCCATTTTCTTCTCCTTGTATAATTTTGCACTATAGGCAATGACAGTTGTAATGATTTGGATAAGCTCTTTATACCTATTGATATGGACATTAGTATATCTGATGAGCCATATGGAATGTTCTTTGGCCAAGATCTTGATCGCATCCGTCTGATCTTTCAGCTCTTCCATGGCTTTAAAAATGCATCTGCTCAATTGTTGGAGTTCTGGCACCTTGTCTAAATGGGTGGAATATTGTTCTGCCAACTTATGCACATAATCAGAAAATGATTTCTGCATACTATCCAATCTGATCATTTCTTTTCCCTGACTGCTTGTTTATGATTCTGTGTGCAAACCTTGAAGTAGTTTAAAATATTTGTTATGCTCCTCCTTGATCTTGACATCTATCTATTGCAATCCTATTTCAGCTTGAATGATCATCTCAATCTTAAATTCCAGGCCTTGAAGCCATTTGATCAAAGGCTCATCTCCTTTCTGCAAGATCTTGGCCTTTAATGCCTCCTTGGTCTTCATTTTAACCACCACATGCAACATTACTATGCATTCTTGACATCTCACTCTCTCTGATGCGAGAGTCTATAGATTCTTGTCAATATTATTCCTCTCTATTTCCATCCTTAGGAGAGCATTACCTAGTTTCTCAACAACTACCAGTCCCTCAAATTTGAGCCTCTCAATCCACCTCTTGTTGATCTGCCTGAAGTGTCTATCCTCTTGCAACTTGGCTATGATGGCTTGGTTCTCTGCAGTGTTGGGATCAAAAGTGGTCTGGGTACTAGGAATGCTTGCGACCAGAGTGATGAGGTGTCTAATGAAGTTAGTTAGCTCGGCTACTTCTGCTTTAAGTTGAACTTTAGCAGTCTTGATCTCTTCAAACTCTTCTTATATTACCACATTGGTAGACTTTGACCAATCTACCTTAGTATCATGACGATCCAGCCCCATATCAAATGAATGCAACTAAAAATTGGAGGCAGTCATATCCTCGAATCTACCCTCCTTCGTAGGCTTGGCCACTTCCATTGTGAAATGCCCAGTTTCAGGATCTCATCCCAGTGTAGACATTGTCTTCACTTTCTTTACTTTACTCATAGTGGTATTGGGCTGTAAGGCCCATGAAAGAGTCTCTTTGCTGGAAGTCACCTCTTATGCTCTCTTCCTTTTGTGCTCCAGAGTATTTTCTATCCAGGATTCAACACTAGTAACTTTGGAAGCAGAGACCAATTCTTCTATAAACAACTTCCTGATCACTAGAGGAGTAGCTTTGGGTTTGGAAGAAAATAGGTTTACTAAAGTAGGAGAAGAGGAAACTAATCTAATGACTTGAGCAACTTCCTGTTGCTTCCCAACCCTCTCATTCACTTCTGTGGCTGAGGTATTAGAGCTATCTTCACCCACCTCTACTACAATAGGGGATCTTCTCCTTGGAGTATCTTGGGTCAAAGTGTCAACTTGTGTATCTACACAACTAGCTTTAAATGATTGCTTAGGTCCTAAACCTTTAGTGGGCTCTTCTGTAGGCTTAGCCAGGTCTGTAGAAACTACTTCTTCTATCAACCTGATGTCTAGAAGTGGACCCTCTCCACAAGTCTTCTCTAGTGGGATTTATTTCTCAAGAGGTTCATCGCCTCTGCCCGCTGGCTGGGTTGATCCTTTAGCAACATTTGGGATCGTTACTGAAGAATTTGTTGCAGTGCTCGAAGTATATTTTGTCAGGGTTTGTTTAGAAGGAGGCTTCCTTTCTGACCTTTTCCTTCTGCCTGTAGTCCATTCGACCCACTGCTTTGTTCTTTTGTAGATTCCATCCATCAAGGTCTACAAGTCATTAATAGCTTGACCTATTATGGGTTCGAAGCTTATAGGAAGGGGCTTAATCTTCTCCAAATATGTATTATCATGCATATGTTAGCCATCATCTTCTATCCCCTCCACAACAATGTTAACTTTGAACCTTTTGATTTGTTCAATAGTTAACCTGGCATAGAACCTTTCTCTACTCTCTAAGTCATCTTTATAGTTAGCCTAGTAGTCTTCAATATCATCAACATGATGAATTGCACAAATCATTTGCAATAAATCTCAGGCATAATTTACAGGATCATACTGCGGCCTCAAGACATCATATGTCTTCAACTGAAACCTCTTTTAGAATGTCTTCAAAACATTCTTTGCCTTGGACTGGGATGCACAACTATAGGCTCCAATGGTCATTGGGAAATCATAACCCTTCTTCTTAGCATCAACACAAATCAGATTCACTTGGAGTGCCTGGCTAATCATCTCGACCAACACAATCATATCATCGAGATATCTGGGAAACTTCAAAGGTAAGTCATCAATTCTTGCAAGATGAATATATGAGAAATCTATAAATTGAATGAAAAAGCACCCAAAATAGCTGATAAAAGCTATGGCTTCAAGAGAAAATCTCCTTTCTGGGAAATCTTGTAGCTCCCTACACAGTCTCATTGTAAATGCATCATTAACTTTGAGATATTTAGCATAACTATTATGTAATTGTAGACGGGAAAAATTCATAGCTTTTAACATCTTCTGGGAACTCTTCTAATCTAGGAAGCCCTGGCCAAATTTGAATTGTGGCCAATATATATAAAAGAAATGAAGACATGTAGAACTCATTCTGAAGCTTAGCTCTACTTAGGGAACTCGAGAGATTCTCACTTACCATAAGAGCCCAATCAATGAAATGGTGTTGAGAACAGATCACCTGGACTAAGAAGAAATGTTGTTCAACAAAATTTAGTGCGTCACTCTCACCTATAATCCTGTGGAGCAGTACCAAGATATCCACAATTTTTGGCTTCAAGTTCATGCCATATGATGTTTTAGGCAACTTGCCCTTGGCACTCCTCAGCTCTTGAAACCATGACTTCATTATTTCCTTCTTCCACACCACCTTCTTTGATCCATACTTGGTAACCGCCCGACTATATGTCATTTCTGAATATTCAACTTGCTCCGGAATGCGCAAGGAGTTCTGGACGGAGTCTCGATCTATTGAGAGAAACACCGTGTCATTGGGAAACAAAATTTTCTTGGTGTTTGGATTGTACCGAGCTATACATTCTCAAACTAGCTCGGGAGCTTGAACTGCGACAAGAAAACCAGCGGCCTCAACCAACCCACTTTCCTTTAGTTTCTTAGTGATAGGATGCATCTGGTCCGCCTTCAATCTTCTTTGTAAGTTCTGCATATCGAAGAACTTCAAGGAGGCGTCTGTTATTTTATGCCAATCAGAGGTGATGTCGTTCATCCCATCGAATCCTATGAATTTAGTAGCCATGCTTCAATTGATTCTGACTTGGGATTAGGGATATCTCTCAAGAATGCAAGAACAAGGAATAACTATAGCCAAGAGCTTTAGATTCGGGCAATTTGTCAAACAAATGGTAGTTCCTATTTGTAATACCTCACTGATTTTATAACTTTTGAATTCTTACCGTTTAACGACCGACTTCCCATGCCACACGAATGAAAAGACTAAGACATTAATGAAAAAGTCCGTTATGGATTAAAATGACTTTATTTGAATTAATTACTTTACCCCCATGGGCCATTAAGAAACATCCTTTCACTTTAGTAACCGTAACGGTAACTTTCTGGAAGTAGCGAAAAATTACTTTTCCGCTTCCCCTTTGGGTGAGAAATACTTTTGTAGTGGTCTTTGCTCAAAAATCCACTGAAGGATAATTTTAGCCTATTGAGATGCTAGAGTGATATGTGATTAGTTTATTTGCTTTCCTTATGCCTTAGATTACTCACGAGACTGATTATTCTACAAAAATCCTCCATTTTAATGGTTTGGCGGGAAACGTACCCCATAGGTCAAAACCCACCTGTTGGAGTAGCAGAGAGGCCATTTTCTACTGCATCTTGAATTCTTCCTCATTCAATCATTCCTTTTGCCTAAAATATATTTGATCTGAATGCCCAAAAATTTCTTATTCCCAGATATCTCATTTTCAACTTTCACTGACCTTTGATACTTTTAAGTTTGTTAATTGCAGAAAACGCACTCAGTAAGTCATTTTCCACCAAGGAGAAGCTCAGAACCAATTTTTTTCCAATGTTACAAAAGGGAATGTTAAGGAAAAATACTTCAACATCATATAAAATGAAGGTTAGAATCCTTCGAAACATGACCTTTACCGGATTTAGGAACTCAACCTACCCAATGGAACACGATCTCAGATACAAATTCCCTTCATCTCACAAAAGAGAAGGCAATTTAGGGAAATCTGATAAAGGCCTCCTAGCCTAAGAGGATAGCTAGACTTAGACTCGGGACTTACACGAAGCTTTCAAGACCACTACTACACATTAAACATCCACTTTAGTTGGAAGGTACGTA
>MU224432.1:4568313-4602331 GCA_018584345.1 Thuja plicata | reverse complement strand
GACTATTAATACTATAAGGTCCAATTTTACTGAGAGGGGGGGGAGTGGTGGGGTGGAATTAGTAATCTATTAGATCGTAACTTTTCACGATTCATTCAACACATTAACAACACTCATCAAATTTTAAACCTTATCCAACAATAAACAAAGTGACCAAATAAACATACAAACATGAAAAAAATTAACACAAGTATTTTTATTGTGGAAACCCTTGGTTAGAGGGAAAACCATGGTGGGGATTAGTACCTTCAAGTATTTTCACTCTTTTCAAATGCACCTTGTTAAAGGCCTAGTCCTGTTAGTAGCCTGCAATGATGCCACGTTAGGAGTCACCTAGTCAAGGGATTTTCCTCTAGCCCTACTTTAACCTATTAGGAGTAACCTTGTTAAGGGATTAAAACCCTCATTAAAGAGCCACTTGGTTAAAGGATTTACTGATCAAGACCTGTTAGGATCTACCCAGTAAAGGGATTTTCTTGCAAAACCTATTAGGATTCAATAAGTAAAATGATCTGGGTGTAGCACTCCTTTGCTTGTTCACATCCAATTAAGCACAACACTTTTTCTTCTTGCAGATAATCTTCTCTCTTCACTCGACCACACCTTCACATTCATGATCCACTCTTTCATAATTCATCATTTTATATATAAATACATTACATGTATATTAGGGCATTAGCCACCTTAAAAAATGTATTACATTTGAATTTCATTTATTACAATCATTCCCACTCAATCATTGAAACCTAAAACATATTTCCAATCTAGAACATTCAATTACAAATCTAGATTAGCCACAAGATTCATTGCACATCGATTTAAAACAAGAACAGTCAAACTTTATTTGACTTCCCCAACACACTTCAAAATTTTGATAGATCTAATCACCTTCAATAATGAAATATAAAATAATAATTAAAAATCTATTATGAAACATCACCTTTACACCTAGATAAAAAAAACATCCACTGAAACTGATCGCATCCTTACTTCTCATCGACCTAACACCAACTATTCAAACCGATTCAAAAAAATTGCCTATCTTGTATAAAATGATCTGCTATCAACTGAAATAAAACCTCACAATACTTCAATTATGTACCGATCATATTATCAATGACATACCCTATTAAAGATAATCATATCTTGATCACAACACTTGGATCCATACTGATTTGATATAATAATCAAATCATTCATTGTCTGTCACTATCTATTCTTCTATTTGCCCTATTTCTCTTCAATCGATCATAACTTTCTCCATTGTTATTTCCACCATACACGATCATACATAATGCATCTAGAGACATCCTTGAGCCTCCAAAATTAATCACACACTCTAGTTCCTACTAAAACACATAATTCATCTGCACAAATACTTAGCATCACATCAAGAACAGTGTCAACAAATACAACGTCAAGTTGACATCAATGTAAACAAAATAGCTGATCTTCTTGTCATCATAAACAACACCAATCAACACTCAATCAAGCTCTGCATAAGTTATGCCAACAATATCCCCCTTTGGGATTGATGGCAACACCACCTTGATCTGATAACAATTTCTCCCCCTTAGCTGATGCACCAAACTTCTTGTCTTGATCTTCCTGGTTCTTTCTCCTTCAGAGTCTTCTTATGATATTCTCCCCAATGCCTATATCTAGTTCTTCTCCCCCTTTGGCAACAATTTCAAGGGTGCCACATAGGTCACCTACTTCTGCAACATCTTCATTTTCCTATTAATGCCCCCCCTAATAGTAGTACCCTATAACATCAATCCAGTAGTGAAAGATATTCAATGAGTCCACTGGATTGATGCTTACAAAAATATCTTAGTGTCATTAAGGGGAATAACCCCTAACTTACCTCTCAGATACTCAAAATTATCTTTAGTTAATGGTTTAGTGAATATAATTTCTAGTTGCTCCTTGGTTGGCACATATTCCAACTTGATTACCTTTTCCTGCACTTCCTCTCTTAAGAAATGATACTTTATTATAATATGTTTAGTCTTGGAATGCATTACTGGATTCTTTGAAATATTGATTGCACTTGTATTATCACAATAGATAGTCACGTGTTCAGTTACCTTCTCTTTGATACCTTCTAGGATCTGCTTCATCCATGCAATTTGTGTACAATTGATAGTTGTTGCTAAATACCCAGTTTTTGTAGTACATTGAGACATACACTTTTGCTTCTTACTTGTCCATGACATAAGTCTTCCTCCTAGAAAGAATTCTCCTCCACTTGTACTCTTTCTATCATCAATTTTTCCTACCCAATTTGCATCAGTAAAACACTCAAAGAGAAATCACCTTTGTGAGCATACCAAAGACCATAGTCTTTTGTCCCTTTCAAGTACCTGAATATCCTCTTCACTGCTACCATGTGACATTCCTTAGGATTAGCTTGAAATATAACCACTATTCCAACTACTTGTGTAATTTCTGGTCTACTATGAACAACATAATGCAACTTACCAATCATGGATCTATATAGAGTTGCACCCACAATACTTGACTCATCATCCTTAGATAACTTGCATCCTATTACAATGGGGGTTCCAACTAGATTGGAATCTTCCATTCCAAAGGTCTTAAATACTTCCGTTATGTACTTGGACTAGCTGATATAGATACCATCCTTTAGTTGTGAAATCTGCAATCCAATAAAGAACTTAATTTGTCCTATCATTGACATCTAAAAATATTTCTTCATCTCTTCTGCAAATGCCAAGCTCATCTCATCATTTCCTCCAAAAATTATGTCATCCACAAACACTTAAGCTAACAGTATTTTATCACCTTCAACCTTCAAGTACACATTACTATCTTCACTTGTTCTTATGAAATAAATCTTGATGAGATAAGAGTGTAATCTTTCATACCATGCTTTAGGTGCTTGTTTCATTCCATACAGTTTGTTTTACAGATTTTACACCATCTCCTTGTTCCCAGTCAAAGAAAATACTTCTATTTTCTCTATGTAAACCTCTTTTTCAAGAATCCCATTTAGAAAAGAAGATTTGACATCCATCTAAAAAAAATTAAAATTCTTATAAGCATCACAAGCAAGTAAAATTCTTAACCCTTCAAGTATTTCCATAGGAGAAAATGTCTCTCCATAGTCTAGTCCTTCCTCTTGTGCATAGCCCTTACACACAAGTCTTGCCTTATTACAAACCACTTCTCCATCTTTGTTTAGTTTGTTCCTAAAAACCCATTTTGTACCAATCACATTCTTGTCTGATGGTCTAGGAACAAGTGTCCATGTGTCATTCTTTTCAATCTGATCAAGTTCCTCTTCCATGGATTTTATCCAATCATCATTCTTCAAAGCTTCATTCATAGTTTTAGGGTCAAATTTTAAATTAGACATGTACTATCCTTGATTTTCCTTCTTTTTTGCACACCGACATCTTTATCACCTATGATTTGTTCACTAGAATGATTTCAACTTTACATACCTTGGAATAACTAGTTTAGGTCTAGGAGATTCTTCTTCTGGTTGAGCCACTTCTTCCTCATTGTTATGTTCAATTGTATCTTTCAGTTCAGGTTGCACATACACAATCTCCTAGACATTATCTGATTCTTTGTTGTTGGATTCATCAGATTTTTCTAGATATTCATCTACCTTCACATTTACACTTTCAACCATCTTTCTAGTCCTTTTATTGAAACACTTATAGGCCTTGACTTTGGTATAATATATAAATAAAATACCTTCATCACTCTTAGGATCAAAACAACCATTGAAAACATCTCTCTTGATATAGAATATACTACCGAAAACTTTAAAAAATTAACACTAGGTGTATGACCATACCGTAATTCATAAGGTGTCTTAACAATTCCTTTCTTCACTTGTACCCAATTCATTGTGTAGACTGTAGTGCTAATGGATTATCTCCAATATGACTTAGGTACATCACCTTGAATTGTCATTGTCCTGGTAGCATCAACTATAGTTCTGTTCCTCCTTTTTGCAATTCCATTTTGTTGAGGAGTCCTTGGTGCTAACATTTGTCTCATGATTCCACTTTCTTCACAATACTCAATGAACTCCCATGGAGTGGACTCTCCTCCTTTGTCTTATATTAAACACTTCAAGCTCTTACCTATTTCATTATCAACAAGTGTCCTGAACACTTTGAACTTATAGAAAGCTTCAGATTTATCCTTCAATAATTTCACCCATGACATTCTTGAATAGTCATAAATAAACAACATAAAATAATTATTGCCATGATAACTCTTTATCCTCAGAGGACCACAAAGATCAGTATGTACTAAATGCAATATATTCTTAGATGAAAAAGTCTTACTACTGAAAGTAGAACAAGTCCTCTAACCCAACTGACATTCTTTGCACATTACATTATCTGGTTTCATAAATTGTGGCAATCCCCTAACAATATTTGACTTACTAACCTTGATCAAATTATAAAAATTCACATGAAAGAACCTTCTATGCCACAACCAACTATCTTCAACCTTAGCAACAAAACTACTATTAATAGTGGTATTCAAATGGAATAAGTTACCTTTAGTTTATTTCCTAGTAGCAATCAGATCTCCCGAGCTTCCAAATATCCTTCACATACATGCTTTGAATTCTAAATGATAACCTTTGTTATTCATCTGACCAATACTCAAAAATTTATATGTAAGACCTTCAACCCAATAGACATCATTACAATTTATTTTACCATTCAAAGATATTTAAACTTTACCTCTTACCATGCAGGGTGTATTGTTTCCAAACCTGACCACACCACCATCAAATTCATCTATCTTTATGAACTTACTTTTTTCACTGATCATGTGATATGAGCACCCACTATCAATGAACCATACATTTCCTATTCCATGTGTGAAACAAATGCCTTCTCCCCTTAAGAAGTTTCTTCTTTGACTGCAACAAACACTATCATTTCTTCATCATTGTCATAAGACTATTCATCAGTCACACCTTCATCTATGGCAACATAACATTGTTTCTTTCCTTCTCCCTTGAATATTTTGATATTCTCTTTCTTTTCACCATTAGGGCACCTAGAACAATATATCTTATCTTGTTACATGAAAAAAATTTCAAAGGTAACTTTCCTTTATACTTACCAGTACCTCTCGGTAGTCTTCTTGCAAGTAATGCTTCAATTTTTTCTTGCTTCTTCTCTTCATCCAAGATAGATTCAAGTTCCCTGGAATAAGTTGTCATGTAGGCAGATTCATGACTTATCTATTTTCCCTTCTTCTCTGATGCTAATGAAAAAGAGGCCTTAAAGGCTGCTTCAACTTTAGGCATACTGTTATCATAGTTTCATAATTCAAAAGTAGTTATCTTGCCAATCAATCCATCCATAGAAACAATGTCAAATGTCCTCAATTATTGTATAGAAGAAACTCTAATGGCATAAGAAAGTAGCAAGGCTCTCAACATTTTACTTACCACATCACCTTCTTCAATGTTACCATTGACAACTTTGATAGCACCAACTAATTCCTTTATCCTTTGACCATACTAAACAATGTTCTCACCTTCCACCATTTTCATGTCATCATATTTTCCCTTCAAACTATCTACCCTAGCTTTTTGCACATGTATGTTTTCATCATATATTAGCCTTAAATTTTCCAAAACCTCATAAGAAGTCTCAAGTCTATGTACATCAATATACTCAATATCAGATAGAGTACTTACTATAGCCTCCAATACTTGCATGTTCTCTTGTTTCTCCTTCAATAGATCTACAGTAAGAGTCCTTGTAGGAACTGTATATTTTGTTACCACATGATTCTAAAACTGTGGCCCCATTCCTTTCAAATATATCTTCATCTCATCACTCCATATTGTATAGTGTTCTCTTGTAAACTTAGGGCCTTCATTTTTCATCATTGGATATTTTCCTTGAGCTGTTAATCTTACCACAAAAAGGACTTGGGCTTTGATACCAATTGTTAATACGATAAGGTCCCATATTATTAAGAGGGGGGGGGGGGGGGAATTAGAAATCTATTAGANAGGGGGGGGGGGGGTGAATTAGAAATCTATTAGATCATAAATTTTCACAATTCATTCAACACATTAACAACATTCATCAAATTTTAAACCTTATGCAACAATAAACAAAGTGACCAAATAAACATCCAAAATGCAAAAAAGTGACACTACCATTTTTATCTTGGAAACCCTTGGTTAGAGGGAAAAGCCACAATGGGGATTAGTAACCACAAGTATTTTCACTCTGCTAAAATGTGCCCTGTTATAGGCCTAGCCCTATTAGGATATTACAATGATGCCTTGTTAGGAGTAGACCCTGTTAGGAGTCACCCAGATAAGGGATTTGCCTCTAGCCTTGTTAGGAGCTTTACCTTGTTAAAGGATTTAAACCCTAATTAAAAGAAGCCTAGTTAAAGGATTTACTGATCAAGACCTATTAGGATCTACCCGGTTAAGGGATTTTCTTGCAGAACCTATTAGGATTCAATAAGTACAATGATTTGGGTGTATCAATCCTCCTCTTCTTGTTAAGATCCAATTAAGCACAACACTTCTACTTCTTGCAAATAATCTTCTCTCTTCACTCGACCACACCTTCGCATTCACAATCTACTCTTGCATAATTCATCATTTTACATATAAATACATTACATGTACATTAAGGTATTAGTCTCCTTATAAAACACATTAAATTTGAATTTCATTTATTAAAATCATTCCCTCTAGATCACCGAACCCTAAAACATATTACCAATCTAGAACATTCGATTACAAATCCAGGCCAGCCACAAGGTTCATAGCACATCGATTTAGAACAAGAATAGTCAAACTTTATTTGACTTGCCCAACACGCTTCCAAAACTTGATAGATCCAATCAACTCAAGAAATGAAACATAAAATAATAATTACAAATCTGTTATGCCACATCACCTTGACACCTAGATCATGAAAACATCTATTGAAACTGATCGCATCCTTACCGCTCACCCATCTAACACCAACTGTTTAGACCGGTTCAAACATTTTGCTATCTTGCATAGAATAATCTTCTATCAATTGAAATACCTTTTAGTACTTCAATCCTATAGTGATCATAGTATCAATGGAATACCCTAGTCAAGATAATCATATCCTAACTACAACATTGGAATCCATACTGGGTTGATATAACAATCAAATCATTCACTGTCTATTCTTCTGTTTTCCCTATTTCTCTTCAATCGATCATAACTTTCTCCATTGTTGTTTCCAGCATACACGATCATATAGTATTCATCTAGAGACATCCCTAAGTCTCCAACAATGATCCTACACTCTAATTCCTACTGAAACACAAAATTTGTCTGCACAAATACTTAGCAGCACATCAAGAACACTGTAAAAAAATACAACACCAAGTTGACATCAATGACAACACAATAACTGATCTTCCTATCATTATAACCTGTACCAATCAACACTCAATCAAGATCTACATCACTTATTCCAACAAGGAAATGTTCACTTCAATATACATTGCATCTTTGGGGAGAATAACATTGATAATCAGCTGAGAATATTGTTCAAGCTCTGAGATAAATCCTTATTGTCTGCAATCAAGCAGGTCATTGGGCCAATTTCATCCAGCGACTACCACAATGGAGTCTTACTAGAAATATTCCTTACCACGGTGGATGAGTCCTTTGGAACATGTTACCGAGATTCAAGTATGGCAGATGCATTATTGCATGATGAGTATAAACATGTTGTTTCAGTGACTATGATGCAAATAGAATTAGAACCTAAAAAAGGTTTTATTGCTGGAGTTTTTTATGCTCAAGATATGGCCAAGAAGAAGAAATTTGCTCAACCTATGACTCTATTTTGTGAAGTATTGCTCAATCTAGACATTAGTCTGTTTTCCAAATTTGTGGCAAACAATGGTGATTTTTTCTTTGGCTCTCAGCTTGAGAGGATCAATGTACTGGCTGATGTTTACCTTACCATAGCCAAATGGGTGTACTCACCTCAGCCATGAATTGATACTATTTTGAAAATTTGGATGTTGGACAATTAAAAGAAACCTCAAACATAGAGGATGGGGAATATGATCCAGATTGTGAGTCTCCTTATGGAAGCTATTGATGAGGCTTATTCACCAAACCAGTAAGGGGGCTTGGTCATCTTTTAAGGGAGCTTGGTTAGCTTGTAAGGGAGCTACCCCCTTTGGTATTTATCTATATAAATAAATAATTACCCAAATGCTCATCAACAATGTATAATCGTCCTTCTAAAACCCCTTTGAATGCATTGAACATAATAAAAATAGTCCATGATCCACGTGCAGAAGATAATGTATAGAAAAAGAGTCATTTTATATTGCATAAGGAAACAAGTTACATATGAAATGAGTAAATGACACCTATAAATTTAAAAGTTACATATATAATGTTGTGCACCTGTGATTGAAATCTGTACATGGCTCCTAAAATTGTAAATGACTTGAAGTTGTAGGTCCTTCCCCTTTGTTTCTATTTTCCTTCCAACTCAAAATTTGGAAAATCAAAATAGTTTTCTCATTGCTGAGCCATTTCTCGGGAAATTGTTTTAAAATTTTAGATTGTCAATATTTTTTCCTGCTACTTCTTACGTGCTTCTGGTTATTGTTGAATAAAAAATATCTTTGAATATTGTATTCCTCTATCATATTTGAAAAGCCTCGCTATCCCTATTAAATGCCCAATATATTACATTAGATTTTTTGGATATAATATCCTCCAATATGAACACATGTGATACAATATTTCCTAGGCTAGTAACAACCACGTGATATACCCATAGAAATGATATAAATCCATAGTGAGTCAACCTATACTGGGATTGCACCCTTATAAAACATGATATCATCTATCTTGTTGAAACATGGAAACACTCTCAGACTGTGGGTGATCTATAATGAGAGTGAATCTCGAGGGTTAAAAGGATGGTTCCTTCTCAATACTCACCTAAACTATATTTGAATGGGGAAAGGGATAGAAAGAGATGCTTGTGAAATAAAAACCTAAAACCTAAAGGGTAATGCACCAATGTAATAATTTGACTTGCAGCTGATAAATTTCATGAGATTACTCATAAAGACACCTCAAAACTCACAAACTCAACCATAAACGCCTTACAAAACAAACTCTTATGATAGGTATCAATATTCTAATGCTTGAAAAGGAAAATAATAATGTCTTCTCAATTTCAACATAAAAAATAGAATACACAATCGTAGATCTGAACCTTGATATATCAAATTCTGCATTAAACACTGAAATAATATTGGCAAAAAAAGGTGAAACACTATTTAAATCAAATCACTCAAAATCAATACTGGACACAAAAAAGTTGAGAAAGGAATCAATCTCTGTATATTAATAATCAGGAAATCTTCTGCAAATTCATCAAGTGTCCAATACAATTTGCCAAAATTTGTAAGATGCAAAAAAATGGCCAAAAGAAGGAAACCCCAATAATGAGGTCAAAACAACAAGATATAGACCAAAAACCTAGAAGGTTCAGATAGATGAGAAAGAGGGTTCAAGCTATTGGAAACATGTAGTTGGCCACCTAAAAACTCTCCAAAACTCATAATGCATGCATGTGGCCCTCCAAACTGCTAAGGACTACCTTAAAAACATACAAAACTCAAGGTTCAGATGCATAAAGAAACCCCTCCAAAAAATAACATAAGTGTGAGTATCATGTAGATAACTAATAAAAAAACCTCCCAAAGATATGCAAAACTGAAAAAATGAACTCAATATGACTGAAGCTGCCAATAATTGCTCGTTAAATGTGAAAGAAAATAAAAAACCCCCTTTGGCCTATATTTGATCATGCAAGAAAATAAATCCCCCTCTCCAAGTATATGCAAACCAACTAAAACTCCTTCCCCGTGCATCTAAAAAAATCACCAATCCATAATTTATACCACATGACAAAAACCCCTTCTTTCCAATTTCACCCTTCTCACTCTTCTTTGCATTTATTAATTAATACTTTATGCCTTTAACGCAAAAATAAAATAAAATAATAAACATACACTTTTATATTAATATTTGTGAATTAAACAAAAATGCATTGCCTAATAAATATTAAATTTTAGTTTAATATTTATAAAGAAACATATATTTAAATAATTCATAAATATTATTATAAAAAGCTATTTGTTATTTTATTTTATAAGGCATGAAAAAAACATAAGCCACAGGGTAATATATTTTTTAAAGATTTATAAAAAAAACCTTAAAGAAAAAATTCCTTTCCCTTCCTTGATGGTTTTAAGGGTATTTTCAAGCTCTAAATGCACTTCATTCTTTTCCATTTTGCCTTTCGTTGATCTCTAATTGTCGCCTCAGGAACAAGGGTTTTGAGGAGTTTTTCACTGTTAAAACATAGAGATTTATAATATTCTTATTTGTCTCTAGCCACTATGATGGTATTTCTTGAGGATTACAAGGGTTTTGATGGATTTTCAAAGGCTTTTTTTCAAGTTTCCTTGAAGACTTTGCTCCATATCTAACTCATTCTAATAGGTATGCCTCATCTTTGAAGAGTTTCGAGCTCAATTCTTGCAGAGGAAAGATGAAATGAGTCCTCATACTTTGAGATTTAGAATTTAAATCTCTGTGTCTTTTTACGAACATGAGAGTTTTTGAAAATTCGGTGATGAAATCTAGAGATTTCAGGAAAAAAAAACCTACTACCAAGGCTGTGGTTTCAATAGTCAAACCCTCATTCTCGTTCTGATAAAAAATGTGAAAATATTTGATCTCATAACTGAGCCCCCTATAGATTTTCATATTTTTTTGGAAACTTTTATGGAGGTCATGGATGTAGGGTTTAAAGCTCTGACCTATTTTCCTATGTGCACCTTTCTTCTCATTTGGAACAAAGAACCCATAAGGGTTTCATGGACTTTGAAATCACATGTAATCCCTTGTAAACTCAAAACCTCACAGAGTTCCTCTGGTGACCCTGTCTTATATATGCACCTTTATCTGATATTCTAATTCTATAGATTGTCAATGGACCAATATAATGTATGTTCATTATGTTCATTGTTTAAAAAAAACTAGAGGTATTAAGTTATAAACCCTAGATCCACTCTCAGCTGTTTGCTTGTAACTCAAAACACAAGGACTTTGTTGTAACTGACAACCCTATTTCTTCTTTAGAACTTTACTATATAGCGGAACATTATTTATCTGGAACCTTAGATGAGCACTTGTCTCTTTTTCCAGATAAATAATGTGACTATTCTTGGTCATTGATACTATAGGAACACATTATTTTTAGTTTTATCAGTTTATATCCATTCCTTGAATATCTGAACACACTGTAACATTGATACCACTATGCCTCCAAGATTTAGGTCTTGATTGTCTCTGATCTTGGCTATCCTAATCAATTCCCTCTGTTCTAGTAAGACAAATTTATTCATTTTTACTTCTTGACAATGTCCTTGTTATCTCTATTTCTTACTAAGCTCCATTTCTCTTTATAAACATATGATTATTATTTTCATTTAATTATGTCATTAGATATGATTGCATATATCTTTGGTAAATATGAGACTATTCCTTATTGTTATCACTTGGATCATGTCATGGATGTGTAGCAATATATTGTATGCAAGCTTATATTTGATCTATTCATGCATGGAATTTGGAATTTCATTGGATTCTCATTAGCTTTTGAGATTCTTGATACTCATTATTGTGCTATATTGTCAAAAACACCTTTATAGTGTAATCTCAACACCTGTAAAAAAATTGTATATCTGTTATTGTAATGGTGTTAACCAAATTGTTCAATGATCTACAATAAATTCATGAAATCCTCCTTCTTGTACATTGAACACAATGTCCTTATATTGTACCATAAAAGTTGTAACTATGTATGATCAAGGTTGATGTCCTTATCATTGCATATTTAAATACACTTAGGATTTGTTACTCCTTTATGGAAATGACATGTTGTGCATTGTTTTGTTCATGCTTATGTTCACTAATGCTACAAATTAAATCCATGTTGTTCAAAAAAACTTTGATAAAGATAAAATTCTCAATGGTGGATGCCTTTGGTCTTTCATTCTCACAAAACTAAACATATGTTAACATTTGATTATAACATTGGCATTACACCCTCTTATTAATGAACACAACTATAGGTTGGCCATTGTGCCCATCTTGTTGTTGGTATTGTGATGTATTTTAAGGTGCATTCATAGGGAGTCACTTATTTGGTTTTCATTGATGGAAAGTAAGTTAGTACAATATGAAATACACTAGGTGATAAAAGAAACAATAGGTAAGAAGGTAATGCAGAAAATTGGTTAACTCGAGAAGATCGGTAGACAATGAGAACATCACTTTGGTGTAAATCATGGTAGGAGTGGAATTGTGGGGAGTGGTCACATATACAACGTCAACATGCTTAGATTTAAGTGTGGCTCCAACCACAACTCATTTGGTTGATAGGTGAAAGAGTTTTTGTTGTCACAGACATTAAGAAAGATAGTTCTTGAGTAATAGTTGGTAAATCACATATCGGTGAGTAGTATAGTATGTGTGGTGATTATAATGATATGATGACATGGAATAGAGGTTATGAATTCAATTTTTTGAAATTTATGTGATTGATGCAATCATTTAAGATGGATTCAAGGTGCTGCATTGGAGAAGTCAAAATGTGTTTGACCACTTGGGAGATATAACTTGTTGATCTTATCTTGACCTAATGCGGTCATGATAATTTTTTTTATTCATCGAGATTATCGCTTTGGCATGTGGTTCTTTCATGGGAAATTATTTGAAGATAATTTTTGGTGTGTTTGATGTCGATGCAAGTTGTATATATATTGGGAACTACTCATATTGAAATGTTGTTGTAGTTGTTGTTGTGGGTGATAAGATTAGGGTTTTGTGATTTCAATTTGAGGTTGCAATTAGAAAGTTGATAAATAGAGAGCATGTAGTCATTACAGAGTACATAGAACAAATTAGATTTGACAAGCAATCAGTACTACATCCAGATCACTAATCTTGTTGTTCCCTAATAGTTGCAACAAGCAAAATCCCTTAACTAGGTGAACTCTAACAAGTTATTTTTGTAAATCCTTTAACATGATAACTTCCTTATTGAGGTTTGAAATCCTTTAATGAGGTAGATCATAACTGATCTAATTGTACTCCTAACAATGTACTAGTCACTCCTAACAGGGTGAACCCTTAGAAAGGGTATTTGTAGCTCCTAACAAGGCAAACTCATTTACTATAGTAGTTGGCTTGTGGGTGTCATCCCCACTGTCATTTGCTTCCTATAACCAAGGTTTTCCATGATAAAATATATGTGTCATGTGTGATGAGTTTGTGGATGTTTGGTATTACTTTATTTTATGTGTTTGCATCAGTTATATTCATTGTGGTTTGGAAAGTAATTATGTTGTTATTTAGATCAGTGGTTGAATTTGTTTACTATTTGATTAGACTTATTCACCCCTCCTCTCAGTACCTAATGATTCCAACAATTGGTATCAGATGATTGGTCCTCTTGGTGATAAGACTAATAGATTGGGGAAAATATCTACTAACATGGAAGCTTATAAGTATGAGATGCAACTTGAGAATGCAAACGAGATGATCATTGAGTTGTGGAAAAAGATGAAGAAGTCACTTGCCAAAAGGAGAGAACTCACTCAGAAATTGAGTGAAAGCCAAGACTACATAAAACAACTGTCTGAAGGTAGTGCATCTGAAGAGTCCAAGCATGCAATTGAAGATTTGTTGAGTAAGAACAAGGGATTCAAAGAAAATGTGGATAATCTAAAAAGAGAGATTATAAGTCACTCTATTAAGATGTGTGAAGTCCTTGAAGGAAAAGGAAAATCTAAAGATGCAAAGAAGACTGTAGAAGCTTCCAAGAAAATTATTGATGCTGCACTAAAGGCAAAATATGAAGAGCTTGTTAACCTGAGATATGAATTTTCTTTATCTCAGAGTCAAATGCAGGATACTACTACAAAGACTCTACAAGTAATAGTTGAGAATGAAAGGCTTAGAGAGGTGAATGAGATATTGAAGAAGGAATTAAAATTTGAGAAAGAAGCAAATGAAAAGATGAAGAAATACAATGAAATCTCACAAAAGCTTGATGAACAATTGAAGAGCCAAAGAAGACACAAACACATAACTGGTATATGATATACATGAGAAGGAACATTTGAAATCGGCGAGTCTATAAATTTTAACCTAAGGAGACACAGAAAGACCAGAAGGAAGATCTAATCAGATCAGGTAAGTGTAAAGGTATAAATAATGTGATGTATAAAAATGGATTGTTTATTAGAATATAAGATTGTCCTCTTAACCCCAAATTTCATAAAGGGAAGATCAAAATTGATTAACCCCAAAGAAAGGGTCAATGCATAAATGAATCAACCTATTAAGGATAGGGATAAAGAGAAAAAATCTAAATTCCATTTTATAGAAGACAGTGTGTAATAGATTTAGGAAGATTAAAACTTTAATGGAAATGAATTGAAGGCAAGTACTAACCTCAAAATGCAACAGATCTGAAGAATGCTATTTTTGGGTGTTTGCACTGAGTTTTTGAGATTTCTGCAACTAGATCTGGAGAAAAAACACAAAGACAAAGAAAACCCAGAAATCTTTTCCGAATCTGGCTCAGGTATGATTTTGACCCAAAAATGAATGTCACCTTTGACCCAAAATTTCTGATGCTGACCCAAAATCTCTAATTTTGACCCAGAACAGAATGTCAATTCTGACCTAGAAATGAATGTCGCCTTTGACCCAAAAGTTTTGATTGTGACCTATAATTTCTAATTCTGACCTGCATAGTCTGATAGAAAATTTGTTTCCTGATCCTGAAAGTTTGCCGAAAAGGGTATCCAAATCTGCACTCCAATTCATTGTTCCAAACTTGTCCCTACAAGAAAAATGGTTTTTTTTTTGGGGGGGAAGGGTTTTCCTTGGTCAAACCCCATTTTTGAAATTAACCTTATAATTGAATTGAAATTGCAAAGATAAACAAAGTAAATGAACAAATTCACCTTTCTTGTATAGAAACCTTTGGGGCATATTCGATTCCGTGGATCCATAAGTATGTATACACCAAATGGATGTAGAATGTAGAATTTTAGATGTAGGATGTCTTAAATCAATTTCTTGTAGATCTTCAACACCAATCTTGAATGGATCTTTGAATAGGAAGAGGCTTGGAGAAATGTGGATGGAGAAATCTTCAACAAGAGGGCTCCATAGAGCTTGAATCCTTCAATGGATACCAATGGATCTCCTTGATGAATTTAATGCTTGAAGATGCTTGAATGATTGAGAGTATATTTTTGCTTCTTATCTTGCTCTTCACACTTAGATTTCACTTTGATCGTTCTTGCTTGGTTGGTGATTTATGGTTCCAAGTCGTAGAGAAAATGAGAGGAGAAGGCTTCCTTATATATGAATCTAGGGCATAATATTCTAGAGAGGCCTACATAGGAGAATTAAATTCCAATTAGAACTATATCCCTAGAAGTGGACCTATATTAAATATAATTTTAAGAGTCGTTTCCCCGAAGACCAAAACAGCTGACTCGGAAGCGGGAATAAAATATTTTTGAAGCCCAACATCTGAAAACCCCAGATGCTTGAAATCTGGACCCTGGGTGAGAATCAAATTCAATTCTGACCTAGGTTAGGGTCAAGGTCAACCTTGACCCAAAAAGGTTTATTTTGACCCTGAGGTCAAAAATCTCATGTTTGCAGTTTAGGATGCTAGAAACTATCGGAGAAAAGTGGGAAATGGGGCAAAACAGGGGGGAAATCCAGATCCAAGTCAGAAACCCATTCAAGGCACTTGAAATGATCCCAAACCACTTACTCAAAGGGCTAAACCAGCCTACAATGGAAGTGCTTCCATTTTTTGACTATACAGTTAGCCCCAACTTTAGAAAGAGTATGGACTCGATGCAAACTCTTGGTAAAGGAGATCATGAAGAAAAGATAATATTTTTCAAATAAAAAAGGGATAAAGGAATCCTCAAGCCCCCAGGGAATTAAGTCTTTATCAACCCTAAGATCACCATAAGAGAGATATCACCAGTTAAAGAAAAAGAGAGAGAGAGGGTGTGATTAACTTTCCCAATGAGAACTTATGTCCCATTGTGAACCACACAATGAAACAGTGCAATTGGAAAGATGGAGTCAAATCGCCTAGTGAATGTGGCTACTCACTAGTCAACCCATCAGGGAGATCCAGTCTTAAAGACACCTTCCGACCTTAAGGGATCAAATCATTGTAAATTGAAACTAGAGGGATCAAGAGATCCGTATAAATTTAAACTGGAGGGATCAAGAGATCCTATAAGGTAAAAATCCATGCTTTAAGGATTAGTCTTTAATCCATAAAGGGAAAAAGTTTTAAGTTTGAAAATATTTTGAAATTTCTTGTGTGCAAAAAGTGAGTAGAGTGTATGCCCCCATGTTAAAGTCTTTGTTAACACTTTAACAGGAGCAATGGCTTTAATAGAAACATAAAAAAATCTACTAATTAAGTTTCCACTACGAGATGCGAAAAATCAAGGGAAATACCACATAAACATACAAAGAACACATAAGGGATCTACCTGTTAGAAACACTGAGAGGGGGGGGGGTATGAATCAGTGTTTGTCACTTATCTTTATTTCAGAAACTTGAAACTTAAATCAAATAGATAATAAATGAAACTTAACACAATAACACATAACACAAGATATGTTTATGAGGAAACCTTGATCAGAGGAAAACCTCGGTGGGAATTAGTACCCACAAATGAGTGTACTAGTCTTATGAACTTGTTAGAGTTCCTTTGCCCTGTTAGGAGCATTCTTTACAATGAAAGTAAAATGAAGATGTTAGGATTCTTTACAAAACCCTGTTATAGGTAAATGGCTCACTGCCAGAGCTCACTGCCCAATAGGATGAAGGCTACAACCTTTAGATAACAGATATACACTATATCAAAAGATGAACTGTTGTTCTGACACTATTGTCTGATCAGTTCCATTTATGCGCTAATGCTCTAATATCTCAAAGAGATCTATCTCATACTGATTTGTTTGTACTGTTCTTCTGCATATCTTTCTGCATGTTTTCCACACTCTCCCTTAATACAAAGTTGCATGTTAAGTATATATACCTGCCTGAATAGACACGACCAAAGACAAGACCTTAGTCGGCCCAAAATCAACATACACAATGCTTCCAAATGAATTGGCTTAAGCGTGTTTACATGAGTGTTAAAGACATAATTAAAAAGATATTAAAATAGGCACATGGCCATTACAAAACAAAATATTATACGCTAATCAAAATCTAAAGTCGGCTTCATGCTCTGTTTGCTTAACTGCTAGTGGCACTTGAACTTGCTGTAACTTCTCCGTACTGAAATATATTACCATGCGTATATGGAGTAAGCTTAATAAAATATCATAAAGCTTAAGTATAAAGACACATACTCTAAATTGATCATACGCACGTGTGTTGGTGCTCTGATCAACTGCATATCTCTGTTCTGTTCTGTCTTCTATACTTAGCCAAATTTTGATCTTCAAAGTTTGTGAACTTACTTGTCAAAAATTCATATGACTTTGTTGCCATAATGACAACACAAAATTAGTCATATAAACCCAAAGTGTCAACTTGCCAACAATCTCCCCCCTTTTCATTAATGGCAACAAAGGAATGTGGCCAAGTTACTTAATCTCTGACTTAACAACAAGAACTGTAAGTTTATCATACTCCTTTATATACTCTACTCCCCCTTTGACATTAATGACAAAGGTGCCAAAATAATGAAGTCCCTAAGTAATTACTATGAGTACACATCTGGGTATGCAATTTGAAGATTCTTGATTTCTTGCTGCCAAAATGCATTGAGTGCATCAACAGTCTGAAGATGGGCGCATAATGCATATGTGAGCTTCTCCATTTTTGTCAGATCCATGCATGGGCCTTGATCATAGGTGAAAATAGTTGCATCAATCTATTTGATGTTCTCATTTAATACAACTAAGGAGGGTGCACATGCATTTCTCAGTTGGGCTTGCCTGGTCCTTATCCTACTGATCTGTATCTTGGCTTTTTCAATCTTGTCTATCTTCCCTTGATAGATGTTGTTACAGATGTTGATGTCTTGGGAGGATGTTTCAACCGATTTCTTGATGTTTTCAACCAAGATGTCTGCTTCCTCAATCTTCTTGATGTGCTCAGAAATGAATTTTCCTGTATCCATACAGTTAGCTATCACCTTCTTGCCTTTTGCTGCTAACTCTTTCAAAATTGTTTAACCAATCTTCAATGAGTTGAGATCTAATGAGAAGTTCTTGATCAGTTCATCCAATCTTCCCTTTTTGTACTCATCCTCTGCAGTTTTAGTAGCTGAATCTATTATACTTGTGAAGTTTTCTTTGAAGCTTGTCAATATGCTATTGACATCATCAACTGACTGAATATTTGCCAATTTCTTCTCTTTTGGCACTAGGTTATTCAAAATTTTTACTGACTCAAGAAAGAGAGGATTTCTCATAACTTGTTTCTCTTTGGGTTTCTCCATGGCTAATACATTGATTTTGATCAAGTCTTCTTCTCCCCATGTATCTAGGTTTGCTGAGTCACGGGTCAAACTTGACAACAATGATATTGATGGTTTGATAGATGGTGTGAATATAGAATTTTGACTAACATTCATACATTCACTTTTCACTGGGATCTCCATAGAGGGTGGTTCATTGGATTGATTATCTTCCTCATTATTCAAATCTGTTGAATTTTTAGAAATAACTTCATCTTGTTGCAAGGGAGTATTATCAGTGCATACCTTCTCTGCTTCTTCAGTGTTGACAAATGCTTTTTCAAATTTGTTCAATTAATTATCTAAAGCTGTCATTGTTATCTTAACATAATTAATCATAATAGTTTCATCTAAATCTTTGACTGTGTCAGAGGGTGATGGAACTTTGGGCGCAAAATCCTGTGGACCTATCATAGGAACATTAAGAATCTTTGGTTCTTTTTCTTGTTTAGAAGGAACTTGAGTCACTTTTGTTGTAGGTGCCATTGATGGATACATGTGTTTGTCCAAAAAAACTTGCTCAAATGCTCTTTCAGTCTCTTTTCCAACCAACTCATACTCTTTGTTCATAATGTGAAGAGTTCTTGTTTTGGTTCTTAGATGAGGCTTTACCAAATCTAACAGCATTGCCTTCTCATCATGTGAGCAAACAGGGAGAAGACTATCTAATGTTTATTCTCTAATCCTCATATCTTCTTCTATTGCTTGCCTTTTCAATAAGTCTATTATGTTCCATACTTTGTCTGGAATGACTATTTTGAGTTCCAAAATTGACCTTAAAAACTTGATCATATGAGAGATAATCATAGAATGTATTTCTAATTTATCTATCTCTTGGTACTTATCATAGACATTTGTAATTGAATCTATTCTTCCTTCATTAATGATTTTGTTCCTTAAGATCTCAAGACTAGGTCTGAATCCTACCTCAGGAGGGGCTTGAGTATTCTTTACTTTGCTCTGTGTTGTCCTTGAGGATGGGTGACCTGTGGGAACTTTCTTCCTTCTTCTAGTCAATTTGCTTGGTACCGAAGGTGGAGAGGATTCTAGGTCAATAGTATTAGAGGGCGCAGATGTATTTTTATCAGACTTCTTCTTTTTCTTCTTATGGATATCATCCGATTTCTCTATTTTGACCTTTGTAGGTGTTTTCTTAAGTTCTCTTGCAATTTTAGCTTCACTAGCTTTATCTAGGTCTTCTTGGGTGACACCATGAACTTTCAAGATGTTAGATGTAATCCTTGATGACTTTCTTTTATTGTCTACACTGTATAAGACATAATCAACATGATTTGTCTTCTCTCTGTATGTACCCCATCTAGGCTCTTTTGGATCCTTAGGCACAGATAAAAGAACTTGTGCATATCCTTCCAAAACACGTTCTTCTACTTCATAACCTAGTGGGTGAATCCATTTGGTTCTTGGCTCAACTACTTCCATGCAAGTACAGTCAATTTCCACCATGAAGCATATGGTGTCCTTTTATTTCTCAACTATCTTCTCTGGTATTCTAAACCTCTTCATCTTTATCCTGAATGTCTTGATCTCCATATCCATAGATTCCTTTACACTGCTTTCTGATGTATCTTTTAATGAAATTTGAGACAAAGTAGCTTTGCTCCAGTCTAAGTATAGATTAGAGACCTTACCAACAATGTGGAAGTATAAGTTGATAATCAATGAGCCAAATTTGAATATTTTTCTTCTGTCATGCTTGATAGCTTTGATGTTCTCAATTAGTTGAGTGCGCAATATCTCACAAAGATTATATTGTGTGTTATCTCTTTCCATCCTGATTGCTACCAGAACTATAGCTGTGGATACACTATTAAGTCTACTTGTGTGTCGAAACTTGTAGCCAAGTATCATGGTGATGAGTTTGATGCCTTTTTCCTTAATAGGATCAACAGTCATCCCGTGCCTATCGCTTCTAGATAAGCATTCCTGCTCAACCTATTTCTTGACATCCTTTCCAGTGGGAAGAACAAGTCCAGCCTTAGAGAGTCCGGTCATCTCATGAATGAGGTCAGCAGTAATGTGGACATGAACTTCACCAATCCAAAACAGATCATCATGAATCCTACTGAGTAGAATTTTAACCCATTTTGGTTCATATAACTCATGCGCATTTGTATACTCAAAAATAGGGTTATCAGTGAGATGTGAGTATTCATCCTTCAATGAGTAATCATGTTTCATCATTGATGCCATGTGCATTGTTATTTTTTTGTCACCAACAAACTCCTTCTTATAGTAGATGTAAGCGCATATGTCCTCTACATGCATGACTCCTAACGGAGTCTTGGAGAATGCCCCTTCTACATCATCTAGTACTAACTTGAATGGATGGTTTTTAAACACGAACCTCTTCCTTTCAGTGATGTCAAAGACTATAGGGGTTTCCATACTTACTTGTTGATTACTTAAGTAGTGTTTTACTAGAGTTCTGAAATGATGTGTCTGTGCTAGGGTTCTGTTTCAACTTCAAATTGTTTTGCTAACCAACCAATGGTTATCCTTCAACACTTCGATGCTTATTTCTCCTGTGCTCTGTGGATGCTTAGTCTCGAATGCAAAGTGAAGATATAAGATCTTTTACTGACTTATATATAAGTTACTGCATTTAATGCTTGTTGTCGTAACACGGTTTCCACTGATAATTTCTATCTTTGTTTTTGTCGAAGTATAAGTTGTGCGTCCATGCATACTATCTCAAATCGTGACCAAATACATGAAACCATAGGTGCATACTCAGAGATGAGTATACCATCCACGCAGGGGTTTAGAGCTTGAATAGCTCCCCCTATGACCATGAGGGTCATCTAACCAGAAGTAGAAGTTGCATCCACTATGGATGCATCTAGTACCTTGTTAACATCATCATCTTTCTTTACTTCAACCCAAATTTTACCTGAATCTTTTGTAGCTTTTACAAACTTGACTTCTCCAGATTCTTCAAATAATGATCCTTTAGGCTTTTCTTGTCTTTGTGTTTTGGATATACAAAACCTTGAAATATGTCCAGCTTTGTTACATGAGTGATAAATGATTGGAGGTCTATTGATATTGTTTACCATGCTACACTACTTGGCTATGTGTCCATTATAATTACATATATGACATGTAATGTTCTGATAGTTTCTCTGAGGTTGATTTCTCTGATTGTATTGAGTTAGGTTTCTTTGGTTATGTTGTGATTGATTTCTCTGACTAGTTCTACAATGTATAGCCCTATGAACAAATTTATTACAGGAGTAACAATAGCCATTAAAGGGTCTTACCTCTTTACAATCTCTTGCCAAATGTCCATGCTTGTTATAGGCATACCAAGTTCTGTTAACTATCTTGTGTTCATCTTTAGATGATTCTGCTCTAGCTTTTGTAAGATTTTCAATAGCCTTTGCTTCTGTAGATTTTTCTTGTACTTTCTTACTTTCTTGTATTGTATTGGTTTCACTTTGTGCTACACTGTTTCCAACACTAGTAGTATCTCCTCTTAGCTTTTGTGCATAGAGTTGTGATTGAATTAGATCAAAACTTGTGTGTAGTTTTTCAATATGATTCTTTGCTTCTATTAATTCAGATTCTATATTTTTCTTGATGTTTTCCAATTCCAAGATCTTCATATTTGCTTGCATAAGTTCTTCATCTAATTGTTTACTTTCTTTGGTCTTTTCTTCAATAGTTGTTAAGCTATCTATTAGCTGTTCATTTAGATCTTCAATCTTTTCCTTTAGAGACATGTTTTCTTCATTCAAATTTTTGACCATTTTTCCCAAATCATTCGTAGAGCAATCTTTCAAATCTTTTCTTAATATTTTGATAAGCATTTGGGAGCCATCAACTTTTAGTTTTAGTTCTTCATTTTATTTTTCAGATTTGTCAAGATCATCAAGGGCTACTTCAAGATTATTTTTCAGATGTTTCACTTCTATTGAATCCATGATCTCCTCAAGTTGAATCCATGATCTCCTCAAGTGGTTAAACTTTCTTTTAGAGGACCAGAGCTCTGATACCAATTGTTAGAAACACTGATAGGGGGGGAGGTGAATCAATGTTTGTAACTTATCTTTATTTTAGCAACTTGAAACTTAAATCAAATAGATAACAAATGAAACATAACACAATAACACATAACACAAGATATGTTTATGGGGAAACCTTGATCAGAGGAAAAACCCGGTGGGAATTAGTACCCACAAATGATTGTACTAGTCTTATGAACTTGTTAGAGTTCCTTTGCCCTGTTAGGAGCAGTCTTTACAATGCAAGTACAATGACCTTATTAGGAGTCTTTACAAAACCTTGTTAAAGGTAAATGGCTCACTACCAGAGCTCACTACCCAATAGGATGAAGGATACAATCTTCAAATAACATATATACACTATATCAAAAGATGAACTGTTGTTCTGACACTATTATCTGATTAGTTCCGTTTATGCGCTGATGCTCTAATCTCTCAAAGAGCTCTATCTCATATTGATTTGTTTGTACTATTCTTCTGGATATCTTTTCTACATGTTTTCCACATTCTCCCTTAATACAAAATTGCATGTTAATTATATATACATGCCTGAATAGACACGACCAAAGACAAGACCTTAGTTGGCCCAAAATCAACATACACAACGCTTCCAAATGAATTGGCTAAATAATGTTTACATGAGTGTTAAAGAAATAATTACAAAAATATTACAATAGGCACATGGACATTACAAAACAAAATATTATACACTAATCAAAATCTGAAGTCGGCTTCATGCTCTGTTTGCTGAACTGCTAGTGGCACTTGAACTTTCTGTAACTTCTCTGTACTGACATATCTTACTATGCATGTATGGAATAAGCTTAATAACATATCATAAAGCTTAAGTGTAAAGGTGCATACTCTAAATCGATCGTACACATGTGCCCTGGTGCTCTGATCAACTGCATATCTCTGTTCTATTCTATCTTCTATACTTAGCCAAATTTTGATCTTCAAAGTTTGTGAACTTACTTTTCAAAACTTCATATGACTTTGTTGTCATAATGACAAGAAAAAATTAGTCATATAAACCCTGAGTGTCAACTTTCCAACACTACCTACTGTGGGTCAGCATGATCATAAGATAATTTGTATACATAGATATGATATTATAACAAATGAATTGACATCATTCCCCAAAGAAAGTAGAACTACAATCACGATGGAGGAAATAAAACACAAGAGTTACGAAGAAGAGTCTTTTCAGACCACAATATAGAGACCAAAAAGAATCAGTGCTACCATGTCACAGATCCAAGCAGACTACACAAGGAAAACATTTACGAACAATAGCACTAGTACAAAATAATATGAAAACAACATATACAAGAGTAGAGATACATATAGAGGAATTGTACAATAGACTTGATTCCTTTATCACCTTGCACCAACAAAGCAACAAGGGTCGTATAAAGTAATCTAACAAATATTTAGCAAACATATTACGGGAGAAGCACAATACAACATGCAAACACAAAAATAGCTACCATGAAGGACAAGCCAATCAAGCGCATCGTCTACTCTCCCTATCTCAGTTTATATCATTTAGGGAAGGTGGGAAAATTGTAAGAGGGAATATGTCCAACACAATAGGAATAATAGCCAGTTCCAAACAAGGATCCTCTTGAGAATTACGATGTTTGATAATAGGTGTAATTATCAATTGAGTTTAAAGCATATGAGGTAAATCAATATCAATATCGTTGGTCTCATATTAATCACTAGGATTGATAGGATCATCAAGAGTATCTTCCTCACCAAGATTAATTAAAATGGGATCTAAGATGTGAATAGAATCATCATAATCATTCATCTTAACATAATTATGAACATTAACTTCCTCCAACACATCAGGCATAGGCTGGTCAAAAGAAGGTAAATAATTTTGAAGAACAGAGGCATGGGCCCTTGCATTAGCCCTACACTTCTTACGATGTTCATTAACAGACTGGTTATGCTTCACTTTGTTTGACACATGTTGAGAACTAGGAGGAACAATAACTGGTTCTTTCACAGGCTTGAGAGGAGGATTCTCAGTAGGCTGAGAAGTGACACTTGGAGGTTGAGTAATAGAGCTAGAAGTAATGTATATAGGAGGTAGAAAAGGAGTCGGCAAAAGACCACGGTTGAGATCTATCTGAGGCATGCTTAACTCAACAATCTTGCGATGTTTATAGGCTTGATATGAAAAAAAAAGGTTATCAGGGTGAGGAGGACATGAATTAGGTAATGAAGGCCAAAAGAAATCAAGAGTAGCACAATCTCTAGGCTTAGAAGGTTGATACAAACTATGATTAATCATTTTCACTTCTCCATTATGAATGAACTTAATATACTTATGAATAGGAGAAGCAATGACATGCATGGAAGTTAACCAAGGCAAACCAAATTTGACTTAAAACTGATCAGAAGTAGGAACGAAAATGAAGGTAGTATCTACAACTTTACCATAAAGTTCAACAGGAAAGTTAATAGAACCAAGTGAAGGATAGAGAAAACAATTACAAGTTTGGATCCATGCATCAGATGTATCATAACAATCATGTTGTAGATTTTTCATAAAAAAGGTTTTCCTCAATAATGAAATTTATTAAAGATGTGGGATCAACAAGAAAACCACGCATAGGTATCTTAGCAATCCTAGCATAAATATAAAGGGAACCATCAGGAGGCTTAATAGTCTCAAAATCATAAAAGGTGATTGAGAGTTCCCTAGGTCATTTATCCTTAGTTTGTTTCTGAGGTTTAGGTGGAACTTGAAGTTGAGATTGAAGTGGAGGAACTTGAACAATAGGTTGAGATGAAACAACGCACTCCACATGATTAACAATGTGATTGAGATCATCCATCATTGAATCGTAAAAAATATCCACAGAAGATGGTTGAGAAATGGTATTAGAATCATGTGTATCCACAGAAGATGGTTGAGAGATGGTATTAGTACCATTGCAAGGCCTTATTAGAAAAATTTCTAGCAAAAAACTTGGCTAGAATCCTAAGGTCATGAGCATAATCACTACAAAGGATTTGAAATGTTTTAACATGAGTAACAAGATCTCCCTTACCATTGTAATTCTCAAGATGAGGCATATTGGCTTGCTGAAGGACAATAGAATGAATAATATATAAGGATAAAAGACTACCCATGTCACATGTAGGAATGCTAAACTTGGATTGGGTTAAGGATGCAAGTTGTTGTTGTAAAGATGCCACAGTTTGAACCAAACTAATGATTGTGGAGTCATTAGAAGAAATAGGTGGCATAGAAACATTAGGAACACTAGGAAATTTGTAGGAAGCAATAGGAATGGAAGACACAACTGGTGGAACACTTCGAACCACAGTTGGAAGAGGATTGGAATAAGCAAAAGGAATGCTATGGTAAGAAGGCTGTGAGGTAGGTAGAGACACCAGTGGAACACTGATAATAATAGATGGAATTGGAAGAGATGTAGTCATCAAAGGAGGAGTGTAAGTAGGAATTCTAGGTAAAGGAATAGAAGAAGGTTCCCCACTAGTGGCAGAAGGAGTGAATCCTAGATCTCGAGCCTCTTGAGCTAAAGGTTTAACATTCAAATGCACAAGATGAGTGATACCA
The DNA here is from genome assembly GCA_018584345.1 of Thuja plicata. Taxonomy (NCBI): domain Eukaryota; kingdom Viridiplantae; phylum Streptophyta; class Pinopsida; order Cupressales; family Cupressaceae; genus Thuja; species Thuja plicata. Next base: position 4,576,036 of record MU224432.1, on the reverse strand, counting down.
CACAAGAGATTAACACCTTGATCACTATCATGAAGGACTTTCTTAGGAGCCTCTATAGCTTGGATAAGATCTTGATTATGTTTTTCTTGGATAAGCCAATTTCCCATTTTATCAAGTTCAGTTGAAAGTTTTTGGACTTGTTCAAGAGGAACTCTTAAAGAATCCTCCTCATCATGAGATGAGTGAGAAGAGTTATGCTCCATAGAAGGATTGGAATCATGAGTGGTCAAATGTCATCCAAGATCCTAAGGAAAGGAGAGGAAGACTCAAGATCAAAGGAACCCATAAGTCTATGACTTCTTCTAACCGGGATACTATAAGTAGGACTAGAAGTAGTAAAGCTCAGGCACCAATGCAATGCAAATGAACTAATTTAGGAAACACAAGATGTTGATTTTAATTTTTTGAAATGTAAATGCAAGAACATAAAAGAAAGCTAATCTAATATGCATCCAAGATCTAACATAAAAATGTAAATCTAACACCAAAAAGAAAGAGTTGTGTATCGCGGGTTCACCAAAATATAAAGTATAAATAATGTGATGTATAAAAATGGATTGTTTATTAGAATGTAAGATTGTCCTCTTAACCCAAAATTTCATAAAGGGAAGATCCAGATTGATTAACCCCAAATAAATGGTCAATGCATAAATGAATCAACCTATTAAGGATAGGGATAAAGAGAAAAACCCTAAATTCCATTTTATAGAAGAGAGTGTGTAATAGATTTAGGAAGATTAAAACTTTAATGGAAATGAATTGAAGATAAGTACTAACCTCAAAATGCAACAAATCTAAAGAATGCTATTTTCGGGTGTCTGCACTGAGTTTTTGAGAATTTTGTAACCGGATTTGGAATAGAAACGCAGAGACGAAGAAAACCCAAAAATCTTTTCCGAATCTGGCTCAAGTCTAATTTTGACCCAAAAATGAATGTCACCTTTGACCCAAAATTTCTGGTTCTAACCCAGAATCTCTGATTTTGACCTAGAACAAAATGTTGATTCTGACCCATAAATGAATGTCACCTTTGACCCAAAATTTCCGATTGTGACCCAAAATTTCTGATTCTGACTTTCACAGTCCCACATAAAATCTATTTTTGGATCCTGAAAGTTTGTTGAAAAGGGTATTTGAATTTGCACTCCAATTCGTTGTTCCGAACTTGTCCTTGCAAGAAAAATGGTTTTTTTTTTTTTTGGGGGGGGGGGGGGGGGGGGGGNGTGGTTTTCCTTGGTCAAACCCTAGTTTTGGAACTAACCTTATAATTGAATTAAAATTGCATAGATAAACAAAGTAAATGAACAAATTCACCTTGATTGTATAGAAACCTTTGTGGCAGATTTGAATCCGTGGATCCACAAGTATGTATGCACCAAATGGATGTATAATGTTGGATGTGTCAAATCAATTGCTTGTAGATCTTCAACACCAATCTTTAATGGATCTTTTAATAGGAAGAGGATTGGAGGAATGTGGATGGAGAAATCTTCAACAAGAGGGATCCATAGAGCTTGAATCCTTCAATGACTACCAATGGATCTCCTTGATTAATTGAATGCTTGAAGATGCTTCAATGCTTGAATGCTTGAGAGTATATGATTTCTTTTTATCTTGCTCTTCACACTTATATTTCACTTTGATCGTTCTTGCTTGGTTGGTGATTTATGGTTCCAAGTCTTAGAGAAAATGAGAGTAGAAGGCTTCCTTATATATGAATCTAGGGAACAATCTTCTAGAGAGGCCTACATAGGAGAATTAAATTCCAATTAGACATATATCCCTAGAAGTGGACCTATATTAAATATAATTTTAAGAGTCGTTTCCCCGAAGACCGAAATAATCGACCCAGAAGCGGGAATAAAATATTTCTGAAGCGCGACATTCGGAAACCCCAGAAACTTGAAATTTGGACCCTGGGTCAAAATCAAGGTCAATTTTGACCTAGGTTAGGGTGGAGGTCAACCTTGACCCAGAAAGGTCAATTTTGACTCTAAGGTCAAAAATCTCAGGTTTACAGTTTAGGATGCTAGAAACAGGCCGGAGAAAAGTGGGAAATGGGGCAAAATAGGGGGGGAAAGCCAGATCCAATTCAGAAACCCATTCAAGGCACTTGACATGACTCCAAACTACTTACTCGGAGGGCTAAACCAATCTAAAATGGAAGTTATTCCATTTTCTGACTATATAGTAAGAAACCTAACAAACCTACTTGTTATAACTGTGGAAAGCTTGGTCATACTACAAATGTGTGTAGGTGCAAACCAGTGAATAAACCTCACTCTTTTAATGGTTATTTCTATAATTGTCATAAGTAGGGTCATACTGCATATGAGTATAGATCTATGTCTAGTAGTAGATCCAACAGTGGTAACTTTGATGGATATTGTTTTACATGCAACAAATATTGACACAAAGCTGGAGATTGCAGGTCCAGGGTGTATGCATCTAGGTCACCTATCACACCAGTGAATACTGTTACAAGGGTAAGATAATTAAATAATACATGTTCAGTATGTGGTAACTATGGAAATCAGATTATGAATGTTGATGAAGTCAGAAGTGATATGAAGAAGACATGGGTGAAGAAAGTTGAACCAAATTCTTCTGAGTTGATCGAGAACTCCACAAGTTTAGGAAGTGTGGAGACTCCATCGGCAAACTAAGCATATTATTTTCTTAGGGGAGCACTTATGTACAAATCCATTATCGATCCCCTAGATTCATGAGCAGTAAAGATCTATATGCACATTATGGTGTAAATTATTTTGTTTTTGTGATTGTGTGTAGACCGCACTAAGATTTCATGGTTAATATCTATTTGATAACATTTATTGTTGTTGGTTGAGTATCAACCGATGGATACGTGTCAACCAGTGATATGAAACTATTCCTACCATTGAAGTGTGCAATGCCTATTTCTCAACAATAAATCCAGGGAAAGTAGCTTCATTTTGCACCTTTACTTTTATTTGATCATTCGATAGCTATCTTAAGCTATAGTGTGCAATGATTACTTTTGGGATTGAGATTTCAAGCTAAATCATATCAAGTTTTTAGAAAGCCCTAACCGATATATTTCACATTATCAATTTAGTCTGTTGTTAGATTTATGTGCTACTACAATTGATCATAATGGCAAAGAATGTTGATACTTTAACATCACTGAGGAGCCTTGACCCATATTCAAACTGCATCCAATCAAGGCAGCCAATATTGATATGTCATGTTCCCTATCCGTTATTCCACAAGGAGTGATGTTGATTAAAGATGTTCGGTCCTATGTCCATTGCAGAATTGAAGAACTAGGATCTAAAAAAATCAAGAAAGAATACAAGAGTATGTGCATTGGAAGACAAGCATAAACATCTACAAATGAAAGGTTTAACTTATGCAGTAGATGTTCCCACTAAATTCCATCCTGATTGGATTTTCTATGTGGTAAGAAGAGTGAATGATCAGTTCATATGGATGGACAAACTACACAATATTTCAAAGACAATGATTCATAGGGTTATAGGATTTTTTGCACATGGACTAGAATGCACATTGAGAACGATGACAAACTCATTTAGTCACTGAACTAACCATATCCAAAAAAGATGGCAGGGCAATGACAACAAACCATATTGAAGACAAGGAAGTTCATTTTTCATCCATGGTGATAGGTTATAGAGTTTACCAGTCTAGTTGAGATAATAGTGCTCTTGGTGGTGCTATCCATTCTACCTATCAAATTGTTAAAGATGATTCAATATATGATCTATGTGAGATGACGAGAAGTCATTTTTTGACAAACATGGAAAGGATAAAGGGAGATAGGATGAAGTCATTCAAGTATGGTGCCCTATTGGTATGTAGTTTTTTCTGTCCAAAATTTATTCCCTGGTAGAGGTAATATTACATGGTCAAAAGACAAACCAATGGTTATTTAGATAAGTGAATTCATAAAATAATTAGGTGATAGCTTCAACAATGTCATGTGGGGTTATTTCAAAGATTTCCAATCTAAGATTCATAAATGTGAAAGGATTCCAGATAGCATTTTAGAAAAGTACAAGAATGATATTTATTTTCTAGTAGACATTGATTCATGTATTGTACAAGCAATGAAACCTAGGACATATTGGATTCCTCCTATGGGATATGAAGTAGAGGGTGATTTAACAACTCTACATGCTGATAAATTGTTGTCAAAACCCTTAGACAAACAAGCACAAAGATTTGGAACCTATGATGAACCCTTTGCCAAAATTCAAAAGGAATTGAAGAAATCGATCATTGAAAGGAAAAAAAGGAGAATGGTATCCAAACTAGAGTAGAAGTTTGGTAGTAGTGATGCAGGAACATCTTGCACTAATGCAACTAGAACTGAAGCTAAGGTGAACAATAATTAGAGAAAACTAGCTGCTAGTGAAGTTAAGTCTAAAGTGGAATCATCAAGGAAGAAAAGTCAAAGCACTCCTATTGGCAAGAAAACTTATAAGAGAAAGAGAAAATACACAAAGGAGAAGAATGGTCAGAAGGATACTAAAGAGGATGAGGCAGGAAGGATAGAATCAGAAAAGGATGCCTCTAAATTGAAAAAGAGTGGTGAGACAAAGAAGGCCCCTTCTATTGATGATATTGCAAAAGGTATTGTTGATAATGGTAGACTAGCTACAGTTGGTAGAAGATACACTTTGGGTAGTGATGAAGACAAGAAGTGAGAGGATGTAATTATGCATCATTTTCAAAAATTTTGCAAAACACCTTTAGAGATCCATTCTTGAATTCATAATGAACTATATCATTTAAATGATGCTAGATGGAGTGCTACATTGCAGTTGAATAGAGAAATTATGGAAAGAGCACTAATCCAAGTTTAACTTGAACTATGTGTTGAAGATGCTGAGATAATAATTGATGATTAAAATAATAAATTTGAAATAAAGAGCAGAGCAACTAGACTTATAATTGATGACACACAGAATATCCATATTGAGACTGTTGAGACTTGGAAGAAGCTATTAAAGATAAAGGAGGTAGAAGCACAAGAAGAGAAAGTTCATGCAAAATTCAATGAACCTATGAAGGGAGATGACACTTTTTCTGTAGATCCGTTAATTGGGGATGTTGTTCTTGATGTCCCTAACCTGGTGTAGAACATTGAAGTACAACATACTAGTCTATCACAAATAGGTGGAGATGAGAATAAAATTATAGACATTGCAGGTAAAGAGGATTCATCCTCACCATATCCTATGGAGCATACTGATGACATGTAACTGACTGAATGTTTGACAATATTAAGTTGAAGATGATGCAAGACATTAAATCAATTAATGGTTTGTATTGTCATTGATGTCAACTTGATATCTTCTGTATGGTCATATACATAATGCAACCGACTTCAGAGAATCAATAGAATAGAGGTTATGCTTTCAACAATGCATAAAAGTCAAGTATTCACCAAGTGACAGACTACACTGGCGGAGTGCACACCATCGGTAAATACAGAGATATAGTCACAGTGATGCCCAATGAGCAGAAGATAGTGTTTCCTGACAAAGCAGAATCACAGGATGCCTGACGAGCTAAAAATAGTGTTTCTCGACGAGCAAGATCCAATGATGCTCGACGGATGGAGATCCCAAAGCTAACTGAAGGTATACCAACATAACTGGCAGTTGTTGTAGAAACTGATAAAATATCAGATTCAACTCCAAGATCCAGCTACATGCAATAAACATGTCACAAAGAATGAAGCAACAAAATGGAAAAAGCAGAAAACTCTTGTACTCAAAATGACAGAGCTCAAAATTCTATTATCTGATGTAAGAAAAAGTACAAAGCTCAACCTTATAAAAGGTGAGATAAAAACCCTAAAGAAAAAAACTAGGCTGCACATTATTAATTAATAATGCACCTAAGTGAAGCTTAAGCAACTAGAGTAATAGGAACTTATATAATTAAATCAATATGATTTAATTAATAAGCATGAGGTAATAATACTCTAACACCCCCCCTTAAGCTGAATACAGGGAGAAAGCTGACCTAGCAAAACTATGAAAGCAAGAAATGGGTCCCAGCAACAAGGCTAGATTAGGTACCTAGTACAAGGAAATCTCTGTAAACCGAAGACAAAGGAGAAAACCCAGTGGGAAAAACTCCTCTCCAAAAAGAGATATAAAAGCAAGCAAAGACAAAAAGAATGACTTCAAGAGACTCTCTCAAAGCTAGTAGTACAATGCGTGCTGCCAACCCCCCCATGAGAGAGGGTCGAGGCTCCAAAGCCCCCCGGAATGAAAGAACCCCTGGATCAATGAACAAACCACCATGACTCCAATGCAAAGGAGTGAAAGAAAGTGGGCACTAAAGAGGTGACCTCGAAAGGTGAGGTGTCACTGGAAGGCTGAGCTGATGCTCAAAGGAGTAGACACGAGGATCCTAAAAGGGAATCCCCAATGTAAGTGATATGACAGGTGTGCTGACACTGTCATCAAGGAGGAGATGAATGTCCTCTGTAGAGTCCTCAACAACTGCACTTGGTGGCTCGATGAATGAAGCAGAAGGGTCAAGCAGTGTTGAAGAAGAATCTCGCTGAAGAGAAAAGTACACCTCAGGATGTGGTGTGGCAGTCACAACACTGGTCTCGGGAACAACACAAAGGTTCAAGCGACCTGACTGCACCTCATGATGATCTCTAGAAAGGGGAGAGCTGGGCTCCAACAATGGAGATGGTGGACCAAAATGAGAAAAGGTGTAGAGATGGGTGGAATGATCAACTATCCCTGTAGCAATAATGCCTCCTGTCACACTATCCCGGATGAAGGCTGAATCGACCGTGAACTCAACTGTATTCCCTGACCCACTGCATGTAATCTGGTAAATCAAGAGAAGGTTTGTAGATAGAGATGGAACATACAATACATCATTGAATGTGCCATCCTGAATGCTGACCAAACCTATCTTGCAGACTATCTGTATAGTGTTATTCCCCATGAGAATATGAGGAATAGGAGAAGCCTCAAAAGAAGAGAACAAATCCTAAGAAGATGCCATATGGTGAGAAGCACCTGAGTCCAGTATCCAAGGGACCTGTGAAGGGGATGCGACAGATGCTCGTAATGCATGACCCTGTCCAAAATCCTGTCCAGATGTCGAAGAAGAGGCAGAAGAATGAAAAGAAGACCCCTGTGAGGTGGAAGAGGATGGAGAGGAAATAGTGCTCTTTTGAAGGAGAGCTTGCAAATCTGCAATCTATTTCTCATAGCCATCAAATCTCTTCTGAAAACACTGTGACTCATCGTGGGGCCCCTTTTGACAATAGGAGCAAGTAGGGTTCTAAGTCTTCTATTTCTCCTTCTTAGAAGAAGATGGTGGGCCAGTGGAGTGCTGAGAAGAGGAATCAGATATCTGCTTCAGCTTCGGCTTCTGTGTATTCTGAGATGACTTGGCAAGCAATGCTTGTGACTGTGAACCTGTAAGAGAATCCATCTGACTGAGCTTGGACTGCTCACGAGTTAACTTGTCACAGAAGGTCTCAAAAGAGGGCATAACATGCTGTGCACCTAGTGCATCCATAGTGGAGTAGAAGGTAGAAGTGAAAATCTAATAAGGACCATGAAGCTTGGAGAGTATCAGGAAGATACACTCATCATCTGACTTCGTCTTTCCAGCAACCTATAAAATAGATCGAAGAGACTTGAACTTCATCAGGAAGTCCTCAATGCTGGTGAAT
>MU224432.1:4547800-4562005 GCA_018584345.1 Thuja plicata | reverse complement strand
TTCTTTCTTGGTCTACAGATCATTCAACAAAGTGAAGGTATTTTCATTACACAGTCAAAATACATCAAAGAAGTTCTGAAAATATTCAAGATGGAAGATTCCAAACCTGTTGGAACACCAATGGCTATTGGATGCAAGTTAACTAAAGAAGACAAGACAACATAGGTAAATTAGACTCTATACAGATCAATGATAGGGAAACTCATGTATGTTGTACACACTAGACCAGATATTGCACATGCAGTAGGAATTGTTGCTAGATTTTTTGATAACCCCAGGGAATCACATATAACTGCTATGAAAAGAATTCAATGATATCTGAAGAATACTGAGGAATTTGGCTTATGGTATAGAAGAGAAGACAAATTTGAACTTAAAGTGTTTACCGATGCTGATTGGGCTAGAAATCTTGATGACTAGAAGAGCACAACTAGAGGAGCATTCTTGATGGTTGATAGACTTGTCACATGGATTAGCAAGAAGCAAGGATGCATCTCTCAGTCTACTGTAGAAGCATAATATGTTGTTGCTGCTGCAAACTGCTCAAACATTGCATGGATCAAACAGTTGCTGGAAGGTATGCATATGAAAATCATAGAACCAGTAGTTATCTATTGTAATAACACCAGTGCAATAAATATTTCCAAGAATCCAGTCATGCATGCAAAGACTAAAAACATTGCCATCAAGTATCATTATTTAAGAGAATAAGTTCAAGAAAAAGAGGTGATACTTGAATATGTGCAATCAAAGGAACAATTGGCTGATATCTTCACCAAGCCACTGCCCAAGGACACATTTGAGTACATAAGAAAAAGACCAGGGGTCAAACCCATGTCTATCAGTCAGTAAAAGGACTGAAAGTTGCATCAGCCATCTATTATCAGAATATCATTCATGATTAATGCAAGTAGAAGCTGAACTTCAAAACTACATCTATACACAGAAAGGTATATATCAGAACCAAGCACCAGAGCAAACTATTATATTGATGATGGATAAGGGAAATTCAAGGAATATATTATGGATAGATGAAAATTGCTTGATAGAATGTCAGATATTTGTGAAAATATTTGTTTGGCATTAATTTCAAAGGGAGAGAATGTATCCATATTATCATCAGAAACTATTCATTATCAGATTACTCCAAATAGGGAGAGATCATATCCATAGGGAGAGTATTTGTATAAAAGTTGCAAATACAAGACAGAGAAATCAAATAAAAAGAGAGAAAATTGACACCAACAGAGGTCACAACACATCAAAAGAAGAAATAGGAAAGCTGCAAGAATCAAATCTAAGCTAACACAGAGCTTACCGACGGTCAGACATTTTTATCAGTTATCAAAACAAATTGTTTGGTAATTTGATTAATATCAACAATTATATTTCATGTTGTATTATCAATAGTATAGTGTGATAATATAGTATGTTTCCATCAATGCCAAAGGGAGAGATTGGTGACATGTAACTGACTGAATGTTTGACAATATTAAGTTGAACATGATGCAAGACATTAAATCAGTTAATGGTTTGTATTGTCATTGATGTCAACTTGATATCTTTTATATGGTGATATACATAATGCCAAAGACTTTAGAGAATCAATAGAACAGAGGTTATGCTTTCAACAATGCATAAAAGTCAAGTATTCACCAAGTGACAGACTACACCGACGGAGTGCACACCATCGATAAATATAGAGATATAGTCATAGTGATGCCCAACGAGTAGAAGACAGTGTTGCCCGATGAAGCAGAATCACAGGATGCCCAACGAGATGAAAATAGTGTTGCCCGACGAGAAAGATCCAAAGATTCCCGATGGACGGAGATCCCGAAGCTAATTGAAGTTATACCGATGGAACTGGTAGTTGTTATCGGTGAGGAACTGCAGAATTGACCGATAGAATAGAGAGATCAGAAAATGAAAAAATATCTAGATGGAAAAGCTTAAAGAAAGACTTAACTAGTTGTTTTATTTGTTTTATTCAACCACAGTTAAGTAAGTGATTTAAAGATGATTTACACAGCTGGCAAGAAGATAACTATGAGATAAATCAGGAGTTAAAGTTGTAAATCAATTTAGCTGAATTGTTTTTTATGCCAAGAATCAAGAATCAAGAACCAATAATTAAGGAATATCATGTCTATCTAAGAGACAAGTATAATTCATTTAAAAGACAATAGATACATGGGGGAGTGATTTGAAAGAAGATGTTGAAGAGAAACTGATGAAGCTTAAACTTCATACAGTCCCGATCAATCAAGCTAAGGGAGAGCTAAAGAATTCTGCAGACACCGACACATAGTGAAGCATAGCATCACAAAGTAGAAAGAATGAAGAACAAAGGAATAAAATTGATACATTGATCAGAAAGGTATTGTACGTAAATAGATCTGAATATCAACAATTCAAAGTTGCATTAGAAACAGGTCATTATGTTTCAATTTAACCATTGAAGCGTTAAGTCTCTTAACATAGCAGGACTTAATAGTCTTTTTGTAATTGAGGTATATCCTAACATATTACCAAAAGGTTGACTCATGATAGTAGCATTGGTCTTACCTAAATCCTATTAACAGTCTAAGAAGGAGGCTGATTCAAGGATGGTAGTAAGATTAGCATAAAGCCTATTGACAGTCATGAGACTGATTCAAGGATGGTAGCATAGATGCCAAATACTTAGTGACAACCTATGTATAAAAATACTCTAACAAGGTCACACTTAACATTGTGTTTGTAACCTTTAACAGGGTTGGCTCCTTACAGGGCTCACTTCAGAAGAGTGAAAATTTGGGGTACCGGTCCCAGTGGTTTTTCCCTTAACAGGGTTTCCATATTAAAATCCTTGTGTTATGTGTGTATGGTTTATTACTTTATTGTTTTACATTTCACATATGCATCTATGGATTGACTGGTATACTCTGCATATTTACTGAGTATCGGTAAATAAGTTTTACTGCTTATCGGTTATCAAAGAGAAGAAGGACAGACAAGGTAAACCGACAGACAATTATTTATTTCAAGTATTTCAAAGGCATACATCTTGTAGGGACTTAATAATATGAGGTGTATTAATTGATGGATTGAAGTTTAAAGGGACAATTGTTTGACGCCATTGATTCACCCCCCCTCTCAGTTATTACTAACACATACAAAGGTATTAATTTCTAAGAAGTAAAAGGAGAAAGCAGTAGAAAGTCAGCGGGAGGTCATTCTTAAAAACACTAAGGAAAAAGTTGAGACAAAAAAGGAAACTAATTCTTGGAGAGACAAGTGTAAAGAAGAGACTGAAACTGGTGCCTATTGCAAAAGAGGAAGAAGAGGAAACTGAAGAAGAAAAAACACTGACCACACTGATTGATATATCTAAGTTGAAACCTAAGGAACTAATAAAATTCTCAAAACAATTGAAGAAAAATGTTGTAAGAGACAAGTTGAGATCTAAGAATAAGAAGAAAAGAGTCTAAAGAAAAGCTAGATACATTCTAGCTAAGTTATTACTTGAGGTAGAGCATGATGAAGACAATTCTCCTATTGAGCAGATGGATACTCTTGTCAAGGCAATTCTAGATCAAGGCCTAGATTCATAGACAACAACAGTAAAGCTTGCAGAGGATAACTTAGAGAAGAAGATGATAGGTAAGCTAATGGAGAAGATTACTGTAGCTAGGATCAAATTGTCATATTTGATAAAGGAAGTTAATTCTACATTGACCGAGGCAAGTCAATTGTTTATCAAAGTATCAAGGTATTCTAATTTTGTTCATGATTTGGAACAAGGAAGAATAGAAGCTTAGAAGGAGCTGGAGAACCTAAGTGGTCAGCTTGATCCTATGACAAGCTCAGTCACTACTTATAGTATTCAGGTCAAGGAAATTTTACACAAGGTTAAGCATATTCATAATTAGCAAGAGAATAGAATGCTTACCCTACTAGAACTTCAATCATCCTTATTCCCTACAGTAGAGGTCATGTGACTTAATGTGAAGAAGGAAGAAGACATACTTTCTATACCAAAGATGAGTACTCTAGATAGCATGGACAAGCTCGCTTCTAGTCTAATTGAGCAAATCATTGCTATGAGATACTTACAGAAGGCATGGGAAACATCCTTGGATTCAACAAAGATAAGCTTCAAGGTGATATTTGATAAGATTGAAGTAAGATTTGTTTTAATTGTATATATTTTAGATTTTGTACCTTTGGCATTATTGTCAAAGAGGGAGTATATGTATAGGGAGTATTGGGAGCATTAGCCTATGGTATATAATGATAGGGAGTCATAAGTTGGTATATATTGTTTTACTATGATATTTTAGTATTGAGATTGTGATTGCACGATGGTAAGAAGTTAGCATGTGTTTTCCATCAATGCCAAAGGGGGAGATTGTTGGTATTGTGATGGATTTTGAGGTGTAGTCATAAGGAGTCACTTATTTGGTTATCATTGATGGCAACTAAGTTAGTACAGTTATGAAATACAAAAGGTGAAGTAAAGACACAATCAGTAAGAAGGTAATGCAAAAAATTGGTTAAGTCTAAAAGATCGGTAGACAATGAGAACATAAATTTCGTGGTGATCATGGTAGAAGTGGAATTATAAGGAGCGGTCACAGATAAATCATCAACATGCTTAGATTGTAGTGTGGTTCTAACCACAAATCATTTGGTTGATCGGTAAAAGAGTTTTTGTTGTCATAGACATTAAGACATGTAGAACTCAAGAGTTCTTGAGTTACAATTGGTAAATTATAGATCGGTGAGCGGTATAGTATGTGCAATTATTTATAATGATATGATGATGTGGAATAGAGGTTATGAATTCAATGTTTTGACATTTATATGATCGATGCAATCATTTAAGATGGATTCTAGGTGTTGCATTGGAGAAGTCAAAACATGTTTGACTACTTGTGATATATAACTTACACATCTTATCTTGACCTAATGTGGTCATGATAAATCATTTTATTCATCAAGATTATCACTTTGGCATGTGGTGCTTTTGCGGGAAAGTATTTGAAGATCATTTTTGGTGTGTTTGATGTTGGTGCAATTTTTATATATATTGGGAACTACTCACATTGAAATGTTGTTGTAGTTTTTATTGTGGGTGATGCGATTAGAGTTTTGTGATTTCAATTTGAGGTTACAATTAGAAAGATGATAGACAAAGAGAAGAGAGCAGTTATAGAGTACATAGAACAAATTGGATTTGACAAGAAATCAGTGCTACATCCATATCACTAATCTTATTGTTCCCTAATAGTTGCAACAAGCAAAATCCCTTAACCAGGTGAACTCTAACATGTTCCTTTTGTAAATTATTTAATAGGATAACTTATTTATTAAGGTTTGAAATCCTCTAACATCTTTTCTCATCTTCAACATCTCTCTAAACTCCTTGATTATCATTGCATTGTCTCTTTATGATATATGAATACCTTTTATGAATTTGATGCAATCTTGACCCTTACTGTGATCTGTATGGCTTCATCATTATAACATTTTCATAGTTTAAATGCTATAAATCACTATCATGGGTGCCTCTTAAGGCACTAAATGCATTTTTTCTTTACGTTGCACTTATGAAATGAATATCATCATTGAATTTAACTATGATTGATGATTTTACCAATGATTGTTTCTACATACCTTGGAATCAATGTTTATGATACATATCCCATAGATACTCTATCCTTTACTATTTTATGACAACATGGTTTTTAATTTGATCATATTAATACTTGATTTATTGTAAAAGTGTACCAACTACATGTTATTATTTATTGACATGATGGGCTCAACCCTTATGGGATCCCACTTAATCGCGCGTGTCAATAATCAATGAATGTGTACTTGTACCTACACATGAAGAAAACTTGTTAGATTAAAACACGATGTTCAATTTTGTTCCTTCGCTTGCCTTTCTGATTGATCCATTTTGATGTGACTAAAAGTAGGCATGTATGATAGTTGATTTATAGAGATATGATCTAGATCCCAAGCTCTAACATATTTTTCACAACCCCGCAAGTGGTTGAAGACATAGAAAAACCTATTTGAAACCAACTGATCCAAGTTTCAAGAATAGTCTGTCATTCATGCACATGTAATGATAGAGCTTTTCCCTTCTTTATGTCTTAACTTTTATGCATGTATTTATTTTTAAATGTATCTATTTTCAGAGTTAATCCCACAACTTGTGTGAGCCTTGTACTATACTTTATTTTTATCAATAAAAGAAATTTAATCACAAACATGCATATTTCTCACGTGTAATACATTTGAAAATCATTTTGTAATACTCTTTTATCAGCATTTTATTTTAGCATAAAGCACTCAATTTGAAACTTAAAGTTATAAAATATACCTTTAAATTTTAGCTGCATAAGCTATCCAAGCTCTACTTGTTTGATTTGGAAGAAAAAATAGGTAACAACTATCAAACATGTTGGCTTGGATAATAATATTCATTAACGATTAGCATGCTATCATCAATCCTAAAAGACAGGTCACACATTAAGATCTTCTTTCCAAGATAAGCATGATTCATAACATAATTACTGAAAGATAAAAACTTGAGGTACAAAAGATGTATTCTAGTGACAATAGGAATGCCACAACCAAGACCAAGTATTGATATCATAAAATTCAGAACCAACTAGAAGAGCATGATTAACTATATCTGAACAAAATTAGAATAAAAGTGACAAACTAGAAATCTGTAGCACACTTAATGAATGTATGGGTAGAAAGAATACCCAAATAAGGATTTGGACGCAACAACCAATATCAAAAGATTACTCTTCATAATTCTGTACTAAATGTCTTCAGCTGATGTTTCAAAAAATACTCCCATACCTGTAGTAAGGATCAACTCCACACAACTGACTAGCAAAGCACATTAAATAAAATAGATCAATATTGTACATCACCATATCAAAATGTTCACCATTTGGAGCATATCATTCCAGACCATAGGTTTTATCATCAATGACAACAATGCTATACTATTTCAACAATCACCCCCTCAACGTTGATGGAAAAACAAAAAAAAAAAACACAAAACTTCCAAAACTCAAAAACTCCCTTTAGTCCAGCAATATCTTTTCTATTTTCTCTTCATTTTATCCTCCTTTTTGCAAACAATGGAAAAGGGCCCAAAATAGGAGCATACTTAGAAAATCAAGTAAAAATGATACATTTCACATGAAATTTTTTCTTGTACCTTTCTTTCACAATGGAAATAATCTTCTTCCAAGCTTGTATAAAATAACTCATCCTAGCACACAAACTATCCTATAATACCAAAAAATCAATTGAAGATGATAGAGAAACATTATCTAGAGACATGTACTATAGTAATAAATTCTCTACATCATAAAGTGTCCTGGAGAGATGGTCCAATTAGACCTCAAAAATTCATTTGATCAACTAGAAAGTCTTAACCACATCTTCTCTTTGTCTTTGAACAAACAACTTTAGACTACAAAACACCAACTCTTATTCTTTGTTATCCATCTTTATCTTTGAAAAGGTCAAAATTATTTCCAATCTCATTTAGTTCAGATTCTATGGAATCAATTTTTCTTCTAAAATTATCAATAGCAATAGGCCACCAAAGACAATACCTATAGACATCAGACATTTACTTGATGCATTCTTTTGTCTCACCAATATGTTTGTACAATTTCTGTTTGGAACTAACACACATTTTCTCAATCATATTTTTGATCTTATATCCTTCACATCCTTCTTACAACATCCTTTCTTCAATAACCTTTCCCAGATCATCTGGTAACAACTCAAAAATAACAAAAACAACAATACCCCTTTTTAGCATATAGGCAACTACTTCATCTTCTATATTGAGCTTACTAACTGGAGAGAAGGCATAAATAATTTCACAAATCTTATTGAAATCACATTCTTCTATCATAGAATGAATTTCATCTAAATTGAATAAGTTATATTTAGACGAAGGAACATCTTCCTTTTCCTCTTCCTCTAATATCATATTGATAAATTCCTTTCCCTTAGAGCTAATTTTCCTTCTTTTAGGTTCTAGAGGGGAACCACCAATGTTAACTTATAGTTCCTTTTGACCATGAGGAGGAACCCTCCTCAAAGAGAATGACAAGCATAGAACCACATAATACCACAATGGAGCACAGGTCCATTTACAATGATAATAAATAAACTTTGCAAGCATTTTCTGTTAGTAATAACTGAGGGGGGGGGGGGGGGGGGGGGGGGGNTGAATCAGTGGCCTAAAAAATTAATCCTTAAATCAACCCTTAAAACTTATAACCACTAATTATGTCTCAAGTTATCTTCTGTCCTACAAGATGCATGTCTTGAAATAATTTAATCAATTTTCTACTTGTCGGATTACTTTGTTAATCTCTCTTCTGTATGATTACTGATAAGTAGTCATCTATTTACCGAAACACAGTAAATATGCAGAGTATATCGATAAATCTAGAAATGCATATGTGAAATGTAAAATAATAAAGTAATAAACCATAAACACATAACACATGGATTTTAACGTGGAAACCCTATTAAGGGAAAAAACCACTGGGACTAGTACCCCTATTTTTCACTCTTCTAAAGTGAGCCCTATTAATGGTTACAAACACACTGTTAGGTGTGACCTTGTTAGAGGATTTAGAAATAGTTTATCAACTGGTATTTGGCATCTAATGCTAGCATCCTTGATCAAACTCTCTTGGCCTGTCAATAGGTATCAGGCATATCCAATGCTACTTTTGTGATCAAACTTTTTGATACTCCTTGGGATGTATTTCAATTGTAAAAGACTTTTAAGTCCTGCTCAGTTAAGAGGCTTTATGATTCAATGGTTAAACTAAAACACTAATGATTTGTTCATACATACAACTCAATTTCAGATTTTCAAATCTATTGTAAGTCCATTACCTCTCCGATCAATATAATCACTTATACCTTTTCTCCACACTGTTCTGCTCTAAGATTCTTATCTCACTATTCATCAGTGTCGGTAGAATCTAGCTCTTTCCTCAGCTTGTTGATTAGGACTAAAAGAAGACTTTATTTAACATCTTTCCTCTTTCTCTTTTTCTCCTCACCTAATCCCCCATTCATAATGAATTGGGTTATTCTCTTTATAGACATGATTTCCCCTTTTCTTGGCTTTCTTGATTCTTGGCGTGTTCCATAGTTATCTCCAATAGATTTAAAGAAAACTCCTGATTTATCTCAAAGAGATCTTCTTTCCAACTGGATAAATCAGCTTTAAATCAATTACTTATCTCCGATTTTATTTGGATGATTAAAACAATGATAAGTATCCATTAATTCTATCTTTAGCTTCTTGACAACTAAGCATTTTGTCATTTTTTGAACTCTCTGTTCTGTCGGTAAACACTTTAGTTAGTCATCGGTGATAACTGATTGTTCCATCGGTGTGACTTCAATTGTCATTGGGATCTCCATCCTTGTCTTCTCCGTTGGGCAACACTGAAATTCTTTCCGTCGGGTTACTTTGTGCTTTTCTCGTCGGTCAACGCTGTAACTCTACTCATCGATAATGATGTGCTTTTCCTTGTCGGGTAACACTGTGACTTTGTTCTTTTACTCTGACCATCGGTGTGCACTGTGTTGGTGTATGCAGTCACTTAGTGAATACTTGAATTATATGCATTACTGATAGCATAGCCTTGATTCATCAATTCTTTGAAGTCTTTGGAAATATTTCCATGACCATACAGATTATATTAAGTTGTCATCAATGACAATACAATACATTAACTGATTTAATGCCTTGCACGATCATCAACTTAACATCTTCAAACATTCAATTAGTTACATGTCATCAATCTCTCCATTTGGCATTGATGGAAACATACTACATTATCATACTATACTATTACTAATACAATATGAATTATACAGTTTCATCAAGATTTCCTAATGTAGCTCATACAAATGTCTGGCTATCGGTAAGCTCAAATAGCTTTGATTTGATTCTTGTAGCTTAATTTATGTCTTCAATCCTTTCACTGTATAGATGTAGAATATTTCTTTCTCTGATGTGATGTGTTCTCCTTCTGTGTCAAACTCTCTCCCTTTGACTGTTCTTCTTTCTTGTGATGTCTCTTGTCAACAATTCTCTTTCTTTGTGTGTACTCTCCCTTTCTTTTTTACATCTCTCCCTTTGGATACTTCGATGGATATGATCTCTCCCTGAGTTGATAATGAATATAATCTCTGTATGATAATGAGATATCTCTCTCCCTTTGACATCAATTCCAAACAAACATCTTTTTCAAACAAGTATTTGACAGTGATGCCAAATGGATCCTTTCTATCCATAATATATTCCTTGAATTTCCCAATCCATCGGTAATAACTCTGGTGCTCGGTGTAGATAAATACCTTGCTATGTATAGATGTATCATTGATGTTCATCTCTCTGCTTGCATCATCATGAATGACATTCTTATATAATATGCAGACTGATGCAACCTTCTAGTCAGCTTACTGACCAGTAGACAAGGGTATGAGCCCTAGTCTCTTTCTCAAGTATTCAAATGCATCCTTGGGTAGTGGCTTGGTGAAGATATTGGCCAATTGTTCCTTTGATTGCACATACTCAAGTATCACTTCCTTTGCCTGAACTTGTTCTCTAAAATAATGATACTTGATAGCAATATGATTTGTTTTAGCATGCATGACTAGATTCTTGGAAATGTTTATTGCACTTGTGTTATCACAATAGATAATTACTAGTTCTAAAATTTTCATATGCATAAATTCCAGTAACTGTTTGATCCATGAAACATTTGAGCAGTTTGCAGCAACAAAAACATACTATGCCTCTGCTGTAGATTGAGAGATGCATCCTTGCTTTTTTCTAATCCATGTGACAAGTCTGTCACCCATAAAGAATGCTCCTCCAGTTGTGCTCTTTCGGTCATCAATATTTCCAGCCCAATCAGTGTCGGTAAACACATTAAGTTCAAGTTTGCCTTCTCTTCTATACCATAAGCCATATTCCTCGGTATTCTTCAGATTTCTTAGGATTCTTTTCACAACAGTCATATGTGATTCCCTGGGATTAGCAGAAAATCTAGCAACTATTCCTACTGCATGTGCAATATCTCGTCTAGTATGTACAACATACATGAGTTTTCCAATTATTGATCTGTACAAAGTCTGATTTACCTCTGATGACTTGTCTTCTTTTGTCAGTTTGCATCCAGTTGCCATCGGTGTTCGAACTGGTTTGGATTCTTCCATCTTGAATATTTTCAGTACTTCTTTGATGTACTTGGATTGTGTAATGAAAATACCTTCATCTTGTTGCATGATCTGCAAACCAAGAAATAACTTGATCTCTCCAAACATAGACATCTCAAACTCTTTGCTCATTTCATTTGCAAATGAATTGCATAGCATATCATTGCCTCCAAATATGATGTCATCAACAAATTTCTCAACAATCAAAATGTTAGCATCAGTATCTTCCTTCAAATAAAGATTACTGTTTTCACCAGTTCTTACAAATCCAATACTTATAAGATAGGAATGAAGTCTTTCATACTAGGCTTGGGGTGCTTGTTTCAATCCATAAAAGGATTTTTGTAGTCTACATACCATGTCCTTCTTGTCTAGATCAACAAACCCTTCTGGTTGTTCAATGTATACATCTTCTTCAAGTATTCTATTTAGGAATGCAAACTTGACATCCATTTGACATTCCTTGAATCCTTTACATGCATCATAAGCAAGTAATATTCTCACTCCTTCTAGCCTAGTGACGGGTGCAAAGGTCTCTCCAAAGTCAATTCCTTCTTCTTGTGCATACCCCTCGCATACTAGTCTTGCTTTATTTCTTGTGACTTCTCCATTCTCATTCATCTTATTCCTGAATATCCATTTTGTACCGATGACATTCTTTTCATTTGGTCTCGGTACAAGTGTCAATGTATTGTTTTTCTCTATCTACTCAATCTCTTCATTCATAGCACTTATCCATTCATCATTATCTAGTGCAACATTGACAGATTTAGAATCATAATCACAAATAAGACATCTTGTATTTAGAGACTTACTTCTGGTTCTCATACTAGCCTTTTTATCTCTTATGATCTGGTTCTGAGGATGGTTCCTTCTGACATATCTTGCAAGTATAGGTTCAACTCTTTGTCTATCAGCTTGATCATCATCTTGTTCTTCATTCTATTCTTCATCACTTTGTGCATCATCTTTTGCAATATTCTGATCATCGGTATTTGCATCCTGATGCTTGGGTGCAATGATCTATTACTCAAGAGCTCTACATTGTTGTTTGGGTAGAGTGTAAGGTTCCTAATTGTAAGTAAACCTATTGTAGTCCTTTGGTTCTTTAGTGCTTTCCTTTTCAATCTTCTCTGCAAATTCATCTATCTTTACATTTGCACTTTCAACAATTTTGTTAGAGGCTTTGTTTAGACATTTATAAGCCTTTCTCTTGGTAGAATACCCTAGAAAGATTCCTTCATCACTCTTGAAGTCAATTTTTCCATTTCTATCATCTTTTAAGATATAACATTGACTGCCAAAATTTTTGAAATAACTTACATTGGGTGTATACCCATACCAAAGCTCATAAGGTGTCTTCTTGGTGTCTTTCTTCAATTGTACTCTATTCAATGTGTAAACAACAGTACTGGTAGCTTCCCTCCAGAAGATTTGGGTGATGCTTTTCTCTATCATAAGTTTCCTTGCACAATCAACTATGGATCTGTTCCTTCTTTCAACAATTCCATTTTGCCGTGGTGTTCTCGGTGCAGAGACCTGTCTTCCGATTCCATGCTCATTACAAAAGTTAGTGAATTCATCTAAAATAAATTCCCCTCCTCTATCTGATCTTAAGCATTTTAACTCCTTATAAATTTTCTTTTCAACCATTGCCTTATACCATTTAAACATCTTAAATGCTTCTGATTTTTCTTTTAGAAACATGACTGTCATCATTCTAGAATAATCATCAACAAAGAGAATAAAATATCTATCTCCATAATAAATATTTTTCCTCATAGGTCCACATAAATTAGTATGGACTAATGCTAGAATTGCATCAGATGTATGGATTTTGCTTTTAAAACTAGACTTTTTCATTTTACCTTTTTGACAATTCTTATACATGATGTTGTCGGGCTTGGTCATTGTCGGTAAGCCTCTGACATTTCTCTTTTTGTTGATCTTTATCATGTTGTCAAAATTCACATGACATAATATTTTGTGCCACAACCATATGTATTCATTTGTAGCAATCAAACAAATGGTGTCAGTATCATTCAGATAGAATAAGTTACCTTTTGTCTACCCACCGGTACCAATCAGATTTCCTGATTTATTAAAGATCTTTGCCTTCTTATTTTCAAATGCTACTTTGTGATCTGAATTATTCAACTGAGAAACACTCAATAGATTATAATTCAATTCATTTACCCAATAAGCATTTTCACATTTTATCTGGTTATTCAACATTATTATTCATCTACCTTCAACTGGACAAGGTGTGTCATTACCCATTCTTACTGAACCACCTTTATAGTATTCAAAAGTCTCAAACTTTTGCTTATCACTGGTCATATGGTGAGTGTAGCCACTATCTATGATCCAGACATCATTTTTACTAACTTTAGATATGAGTGCAGTTTCTACATACCTTTCTTCATCATCATCTGAATCATCTTTTACTGCCACAAACACCATCTCGATGTCTTCTTCAGATTCGGTGTTAGTATCATCATCTTTGCATTTTTCTAGGTAACTGGCTTTCTTTTCTTTGTCCTTGTAGTCTTGGGTATCTCTTCTTTTTGATTGTCAGTCGCTTCATAATCACCTCTGTCAGAATTATTTTCAAATGACATGTCATTACTTCTGTCATCTTTTCTTCTGTTAGGACATCTTGCAACAAAGTGTCCAATCTCTTTACAATTAAAACAAACAAGTGGTATTTTACCCTTGTATTTACGTTTGCCTCTCTGTATTCTTCTAGCCATAAGTGATTCAATTTCATCAAGATCGTCTTCTTAACTTTCACTATCACTATCTTTTCTCATAGTGTTTTTATGACTTGATTTACTTATTCTCATAGAAGTTTTGAATGCAGACTCTATGTTTGGTAAGACACTATTATCAAAATTATTCATCTCAAATGAA
>MU224432.1:4526008-4541720 GCA_018584345.1 Thuja plicata | reverse complement strand
TTTGATGGATGATTATGATTGATTGTTAGTGAACATGTTATGGATGAATATGTATGCCTCTAAGGAAGTGAAGAAAGTATGTTGTTGTTTGGATCTCATCATGAACTTGGGATCCTAAGTTGTTGGTAATGACGGATGATTGCATCACTTAGTTATCAGAAGAACTTGAACCATAATCTTGTGCTATATATGGACTTCCTTCACTTATTTCCTTCTGTTTCCACACCATAACTATCTTCTTCTTAGACTCTTCTAATTTTGTAATTCTATTTTCAGTTTCAAACCTTACCGGAGTGGCTACATATCTGCACATGTTAGAATAATGTTTGGTCTTACTGCATTTGAAACATATGATATTCCTTTGTCCTGGATTAGTTGACCAAACTCTATATCTACACTGATTAGATTTGTGACCATATCCATGACATAAATGTAGTGACCATGAAAAATTATTCATACCATTTTTTCTAGCCAGATTAGATAATTGACTTCTGCAATTACTCTATAGCCTGATGTTCAAAATTTTTGTATTGAAAATAGTAATAGTTAAATGAAGGGTAACTTTAAGCATTTGGTTGCCTGACCAAATACTTCTTCACTGGTACATCAATATTTTGGACCTTGCTTTTGACTTCAGATTTTTATTCAGCTACATTGTTTTTACCCTTGATGTTTTGATTCGAGTTCTCACTAGAGAAGCCAAGTCTTTCCTTATCGTTGTGAATTTTCTCCATTGACAAAATTTGTTCTTGAATTATGTTGCTCTCACATACCTTTGCTTCTCATTTCAACTTCTTCAAATCTTGGTCTAACTTCACATTTTCTTCCACTTTATGTTTGATGATGTCTTTGAGAATTTCTTCAACCTTTTTGCATTCGTCTAACTGTAACTTCATATTTACAAGATTTTCTTTTGATTCCTTTAACTCCTAGATTAATTCTTTGTCTTGCTTTGAATTTATAGATTTTCCCTCTTAGCTTATTGATACATAAATTCACTTCCTTTAGATTTTCCTTCAATTCTTTATTTTCAAATTCCACACATTCTATATCATCCAAAATAGTATTTAGTTCTTCATCAAAATAATATTCTCTGGCCATTTGTTCAAGCTACCAAGATCTCCCTCAAGCACTAAAGATTTATCTACAAGGAAATCTGATACCAATTGTTGAACAACCCCGGATAAATGAGAGGGGAATGTTGAATTAGTTATCAAAAGTTATTTTTATACTTAATTAATTTGATAGCAATATTTATCCAATCAAATTAGTAAAATAGAAATGAACATGTAAGAACATAAGAACATTAGACATAATGAACACTAGATTTAAGTGAAAAACCACATATGTGAAAAACCACGGAGAAGCTAATTCTCATGAATAAAAACACAGGTTAAGGTGACATTGGTTAAAGATATTTTTATAATGAAGGCTCACTTCCAAAATGCTCACTGCATGTAGGCTCACTGCTAGTTGTGCTAGCTTCCCTAAGTACAAAAAACAAGCTATCATAACCAATCCAAAAATTCTTACAATCAAAACTTGAATTGATGGAGCTTCATTTGCACATGTATGAATTCAATTTTGGTTAATAGTATAGTAACTTCCTACAACAGATCCAAATAGGAATTGATTGCAAAAATCCTCCACAACTTCTTTGCACAAAATCTATATTATATCTCTTTTTTTCGAATATCCTTTTCTTCTTTGCATCATCCTATATTCTCCTTCGCACGACTTCGTAATTCATATTTGATTCACTCGCTCTGTATTTTTTTGAATAAAAAAGAGGTTCTATATATACCCATAGAAATGATATAACTCCATAATTAGTCGGCCTATCAAACATGTTGGCTTGAATAACAATATTCATTAAATATGTTGGGTTGATTTGTGTTGTTGGGAGGTTTTTGTTTTGTTCCGTGGGCTGGTGGTCTTTGTGATTTTTTTTTCTTTTTTGTGGATGGGGATATATTGTAATATCTAGGGCTGTGCCCTTTTTGTTTCTGTCATCTTCTTGAGGCAGTTGATGTTTTCTTGCTGCTATTAATGTTTTATCTTTCTTCTCTATTGTAAAGGGTTTTGAGGCCCCTTCAAAACATGCAGTTACCTCAATCAAAAACAATATTCATTAAATCTTAGCACTCTATCATTGGACCCAAATGATATGTCACACGTTAAGATATTCTCTCCACGATAAGTATGATTCATAACATAATTATCAAAAGATGAAAACTTGAGGTAGACGAGATATATCTTGGTATCGATAGGAACGCCACAACCAAGACCATGTCTTGATATTGTAAAATTCAAAACCAACCGAAAGAGCATGATTAATTGTATCTGAACAAAATTAGAATAGAAGTGAAAAAATATAAATCTGTAACAAACTACATGAATGTCTGGATATCAAGAATACCCAGAAAAGGCTTTGGCACAACATCCAATATCAATATATTGATATTCATAATTTTGTACTAATTGTCTTCATATGATGTTACAAAAAAATGCTCCCATAACTGGAGCAAGGATCAAATCCACACAACTCACCAACAAAGAACACTAAATAGTATAGATCAATATTGTACATCACCATACCACATTTTTCACCATCCAAAGCACAACATTCTGGATCACAGGTTTTGTCATCAATGACACCAATGCCATACCTTTTTAATATAGATGTTATTTTACACAACTTACAACATTGTTTCAAAGAAAAAATATAATAAATGTTGCCCCATCAATAATGGGTTATTATGGCGCCCTCTCAAAAAATTGGCCAAAAATTTTGAACAAGAGGCAATTTTTTTTAAAATAATGTTAGGAATAAAAAAATACAAACAAAAGTGAAATCAATGGTCATTTAAGCAAGATACGTGTCTCAAAGGTGGAGAAGATCGTGACCAATACAAAAAAAACATGCACATCCATTAAGGCACTCAAAAAGAGACAAATAGGGCTGGGGGGTGAAACAAGTCATTTCACCTTTTAGTTTTGCAAATTTGGAGAGAGGAGCAAAAAGGTTTTTGAGAGGATGGTGGGATTTCCAAGGGAAAATCATTGTGGTGAGCACATGCGGAGATACAAATAGTCAGTAATATTGGGGGAAGAGGTAAGTAGACATCTCACACTTGTCAATTTATAAATTTGGCGTTTTTAATAGCAAATTTTAGTGTATTTTAGAAACTAGGGCACAATTACAATTATGTAGCTATGCCATTACTTGCACAAGCAACACAATAGTTGGTTGCTTAATGAAATTGCATGGTAATGTGAATTTTATTTGAATGTTTCACATTTGTTTCAAATGATGGACAATTGTTCAATGTTTACGAGTTTTTAAAGAGAAATGCAACTGACAGTTGTGCATTGTATTTATAAAATTTGGAATACTAGGGCATAAACTGGTGTTGGCTTGCATGTGTTATTAAAAGACCACAATTTCTTGAAAATATAGGAATGTTTAAATCTTGCATGACATTGATTTATTCATCATTTGCAAACTAAAAACTCCTTGATACTTAGGTATTAACTTAGTACCCCATTTGTATTCTAGGTTCTTCTCACACCATTATAGACATGGGAGTTCAAACTAGCATGTATGTACTTGCGCTACCAGTTAGACGACTTTGAGAGAGACCTAGGAGTTGTCTTATGTTTCTCAATCTCATGGTCCTTATAGAACCTATCAAATTCTTGCAAACAAAACTCTCCACCATTATTAGTCCTCAAATACTTAATATTTCTAGTAGTTTGATTTTTGACAAGTACCTTAAACTTCTTAAACCAGCTAAAGAATTTATCTTTACTTATGAGAACATACAAAAATGTACTTCTAATGTAATCAACTATGAGCATGAAAAAGTACATAGATCTTTATAATGAAGGAACATTCATAGGACCCAAAAAATCTACATGAATATAATCCAACAACCTAGAAGACTTATGATAATTAGAGTAAAAATAAAAATGATGTTGTTTTCCCTATATGCAATGCTTGCAAAAGTAAAACTCAAATTAAAATCATCAACACATTCAAAAATAATGTTTTATAAGTGCTTTAAGACCCTTCTCACTAATGTGCCCAATTTGTTGATGCTTATTTTCTTTTTTGGAAGCTTCATCTCCAAGGAGCAAGAACCCTTAGGTACCTAAAACAAATGACCATAAGATGAGATAGTGTAAAATTCTTCTCTACTTGATTTGATTGTGAGGATGAAGATTACAAATATTTCTTCTTAAAAATGATAGAAGAATTGTTGTACTGAATCACGCATTCATAAAACTTGTACAAGAATCCAATCTAAACTTCCTTAACCAACATCATAGATCCTCTAGTTATCTTGCATCTTCCATTCAAAAAATAAACATGTACACTTGAATCATCAATTTACTCTCTAAAAATAGGTTATGTGCCAAACTTGAGATATGTAATACACCATCAATCCCCTTCACATGCCATCAAGGAATCTAATCTTGACTCTTCCATGATCAATAATATTCATATGAGAATCATCTTCCAGATACACCTTTCTACCATCATATTCTTCATAATTTGAGAACCATCTTTTGTGAGAGTTCATGTGGAAATAAGAACCTATATCCATCAAGCACACATCTTTTGATGCATATGTTTGCAAGGTCGTGACAAATAGCATTTGCAACATTGTGAGAATACTTTTAAGAGTTAGAATCAATAAACTTATTTTTACCTTTCTTTTTCTTCCCCTCCTTGCACTTTTGCAAATATGACAAATTTTATCTTAATTTGAACACTTCATCTTAGAACTCTATTTTTTAGTGTCTATTTTCTTACATTTTTGCAAAGGGATTCCTTGGCCATCTTAGAATATTTTCTTTACATATCTTTAGACAAAAGTGATACCACCAAATACCAAATACATTGATAACATTTTTTATTTAGAAAAAGTGTGGGACAAGGCTTGTCGCTCTGTAACTTGGCATTCATTCTTGAAGAGGCCAATGTCACACAAGATGGTACTTATTGCATGGAGAAATCCCCATAAAAACCTCCTTTATCCCTACATTTATTTTGTGCTAGTTGGCATGAGACCCCTTTATGACCCATTATTTGCCTAGAGGCACTCATTCTATAGAGGTGTGAGTGGATGAACAAAATGGCCATGGAAATAAGGCCTTTAGAGAGGCCACAATAGATGCTAGGAAGCTCTCTGAGAATGCCAAATCTGTTGTGATCAAACAAGAGCTGGTCCTCAAAATAAAAAATGGAAGAGGTAAGGAATTTGTTGGCTCTAAACTCATTATTAAACCTACTTTTCATATGTCTGTGACTATCTCTAAAGAAAAAGGTAGGCTAAAAGACTCGACCATTTTTATTGTGGTCCTAGATCCTAATAGGTAAACTTCCTAAATTATTTGAACTCCTAGCTTCATAATGTATGGGTTAAGAAACTAGGGTTTGTGTTCTCTTTTTGTCAGATGGTGCAAAGAGGCCTCATTATAATTTTTTTCTCTAACCCTTTTCATCAGAAAGAGGTTATTAAAAAACAATTTTGGAATGTTGGTAATTGTCATTTTAGGGCTTTGGAGTGGCCTCCAAACACAAACAATGAGGAATTTTTGGCATTGTATTTCCATCATCGAATTACCAATCACAATATTCCTCTTTATCTCTATAATTTTATCCATAAAGCTATTGATTATTTGGGTAATATTTTACGAATGGATAACTCTCCAACACTGCTGCCCCATATGGATGCATATTTCATGCTTTCAATCAATCCTGGATATGACCTTCCCAAATAAATTGTTTTTGATCTTGATGAAGATTATGTTGCTTGCCCTATGGAATACCTTGGTGGTATTAATGCATGCTTCCTCTATAGGAAGGAAGGTCATTTAAGGAGAAATTCTCTTATTGTAAAAAATAATAAAGCTAAGACCCCCCCTGTTTCCTCCTGCAAAGATTCCCTTAACCCTTATGTTTCTTCTAATGGTGCCTCAACCCACTCCATTGATATAGTTCTACTATCTCATGGCTTTCTTGCTTCCCCCCTCTTGTCTCCCCGCCCCCTCTTGTCTCTAGATATCCTCCAACCTCTTCCTTTTATAGCCAACCTACTACCCCTCCCTCATCGGCTCTTTTCCCTAGCATTGGTGAGGTTCTATTTCCTATTGACCACCCCATACATAGAACCTTGAATATGAAACAAATTTCTTTGTAGAAAATTAAAAACATTGAAGTGGTTAAAAAAAGAACTAAGAAGTTGCTTTATGATAATATCTAGGAAAATTCAAATTTGATGATGCCCCTAGAAACTCTCCTAATATGAATTAGAGTGGTAACTCGAAGAGTTTTAACTCCAAGATCGGTAGAGGTGATGATATGTCTGCTAGGGAGGAGGATGCTAAGGTGACTCCAATTGAGTATGATTCTCCCCCTACTATGATGGCATCAAATCTTGATGAGGCTTTGTTTCTAATTAAAAATGTTTATAACCCATATGTTCCCTCATTGATGTACTTATTAATTCATAATCCTCTAACACACCCCCTTTTAGCCACCCTCTAACCTCTTTCAATGATATTGTTCCTTCTCTTAGAGGCTACAATCTCCTTCATGGTAGGTAGGTTGAGGAGGTGGACCATGAAGATGAAAAGATAGTGAAGTTGAAAGGAATAGAGGGTGAGTCTCCTAATGGGAGAAATGAATGGGATGTAGTCATGAACAAAGCCTCTAACAAAAGGGTCCTAATTGAAGATGTTATGACATAAATTGGCTTTGGGATGGCTACAAATAGGAAGAGGAAACACTGTAATAATTCTCCAAAAATCTCACCTACTCACTTGGGTGAAGAACAATGCTTTATGTTTAAAAAGAAAAGGGAAGACCTATTGGCTCTACATCCAAGCCCACTAGAAAGAGAAAACATAAAATTTTTTTTCCCAAGAGCTACCAAGCATTCAAGACACTAACAAACACTGATAACTAAAGTCATTTGATGGAGATTAAATGTGTGTCTTAGAATGTAAGAGGTTTGTATTCCCTGAATAGGAAGTATGTTGTCAAAAGATTCTTAAAAATAAGAAAGAATATAGATATTATACTACTTCAAGAGATTAAAGTTGTCCAATTCTCCTTAGATATCAACCTTAAATACATATGGAGGGAGTTTGAATATTTTGTTACTTGTCATTCAAAAGATGAAGGTGGGGAAGCCATCCTAATGTGTATAAAATGATCCAAGCATGTGAAGAGATAGGGTGGCTCTCCATGCAATAGAATAGTATGGGTTATCTTGGAGTATAAGAACTAGCCAATGGGGATTAAATCTATCTATGCACCCAATGACCATAGAGGTCATATTGAACTATGGAAATGGGCTACTTAGATGGAGGATATTCCATAGATATTAGGAGGAGACTTCAACATGATAGAGCACCCTTGGGATAAGGTAGCAGGCATGAAGTGATCTGATTTGAAGCCAAACAAATTTTCTTACTCGTATATAATGGTGAAAAAATTGAGACTTATTGACCCCATGGTAGGGGAAAAAGAGGAATGTAATGATATATGGCACACTTACTATAACTTCTAAAAGGGAGTTAGAAGGATATACGGTAGGCTTGATAAATTTTTCTTTAACAAAGACATGATCAACATAACTAAGGATGACAAGGGATGTAGTGTTAGAGTCACACTACACACCTTATCTAATCATCATCTCATTTTAGTGATCTTTTCACTCAATGCTTCCCCCTACCTCAGATTAGGAGGAATACATTTTCTCTCAACACATTCTTATTGGAGGACGAATATGTTGTCTATGCTTCCTATATTATTAACTAATTCAATTCCTGGAATCCCATTCAAAAGAGTGTTATTGACAATTGGAATCAAAACACTGAAAGTTGGATGGTACTATTTAAGACTATGGATAAAAAATTTCTAAAGATGCTAGGAAAAGGGAGGACGAGCTACCCGATGACCTTATTGAAACTAAGAACACCATACAATCTCAACCTAAAAGTCTTGAGGCTGCAGATAAACTGAAACTGGTAAAAAAATTTAAGGAGCTAGAGTCAGGGCAAGAATCAACTAGCTCAAGCATGGAGATAAATGATCAAAAATCTTCTTCCATATCCTTAGAAATAAGGAAGCCAAAGTACATATTGAAAACATTAGTGAGGAGGGGGGTAGTATCACATTCCAGGAGGATATCCTAGAAGCCTTTGCAAAATTTTACCAAAAGTTGTTCTCTTCAGAGGATATTGGACTGTAAAAGGAGAATGCCAAGAAGAATATCAACACCATTATACCAAAAAAAGTCTACAAGGAAGACACTTTTAAGCTGGACCAAGAAGTGTCTATAGGATAAATTCATAGATCCATTCAAGCTCTCAAGAATGAAAAGGTGTCCAGTCTAGATGGGATTGAGTTTTACAAAAAGAATATTGATTAGATAGGTAATTATCTCCTGATACTATATAAGGGGGCCATTGATAAAGGTTTTTTTATGTAGAAATATAAATAGTGGACTGATCAAACTAATACCCAAAGAACGATATAAATCCCTCATCAAGAATTGGAGGCCCATAACCTTGTTGAATGTGTCTTGTAAAATCTTGGCCAAAATCATGGCAAACAGACTGGAAAATGTCTTTCCCAATATGGTGAATAACACTCAAATAGGATTTGTCAAAGATAGATACATTCTTGAAAACCTGATCACATGTTGGGAAGTGATGGAATGGGCACATAAGTCAAAACATAATATTTCCATGATTCTTATTGACTCTGAGAAAACCTACAGTAGGATATAATGGATTTTCATTAGCATGATGTTGGAAAGCTTAGGCTTCCCTAAAATCTTTTTCCAAATTATAAATACAATGATGAATGATTTCATGGAATGCATTGAAGTCAATGGTAAAAGATCTATTCCTTTTATGCTAACTCAATCTATTAGACAAGGTTGTCTGTTATCCCGTGCATTGTTTGTCATTGTAATAGATGCATTGTTCTATCTACTTAGAGATGGATCCTTGTCTACTAAAGTGAAAGGCATCATCTTTCCTATTGATGAAGAATTATTGAACATCTAATTTGTAGATGATACGATGATCCTAGTTGATATGGAGTAAGGGAACTGTGGTGTCTTTATGAAAAAACTAGACATATTTTGTGATGCATTTAGAAGTAGGGTCTCCCTTCCAAAATTTGTTATGTTGGGGTGGGAACCTAAAAAACCCACTTAGTTTAGTAGATATCCACTTGTGTGGGAGGGTCCTAATCACCAAGTTAGGTACTTGGGGATACCATTTGATATCAATCCCAATATGAAGGACATGTGAGAGTGAGTGGAGGCCAAAATTGACAAAAAATTGAGAAAATGGAACATAAACTACCTCTCTTTGGCTGGGAGATTTCAAAATTTCCAGAAGATTTTATCCTCCAATAATAATTACTACTCATCAACATGGTTTTTCTTCAATTACCAATTCTCCTTTATCCAAAAATTCATCAGGGATTTCCTTTCGTTTGATAGAAAAGGGGTAAGAAAAGACATGTGGTTAGATGAAGATGGTGTGTCATGAGAGAAACTAAAGGGGGATTAAGATTTAAGGATATTGCTAGTTTAGTGCCTAAAAGAGGCCCCTCTTGGGAAGGCTTTCCTTTTAGTAACCTGGTTTCTCAGAAGTTCTCAATCGCCCTAGCAAGGTCTACTATATTTAAGTCCATATGGAAGGCCTACGACTATGTGAGGCAGTGCCTTATTTATAATAATTATGTTACATGGAATGGTAAGGTATGGGGCCACATATCCATATGGTGGAATATTTATCACAAAGATAAACCTCTAGCATTATTTCAAGGATGCTCAACTAGGGCATGGGCAACAAAAGGTATCCACACTTTTGAAAATATTATTAAAAAGGTATTCTTTTAAAATGGTAGAAGAATTTTTTCTAGATATCATGTATC
This sequence comes from Thuja plicata, assembly GCA_018584345.1. Classification (NCBI taxonomy): domain Eukaryota; kingdom Viridiplantae; phylum Streptophyta; class Pinopsida; order Cupressales; family Cupressaceae; genus Thuja; species Thuja plicata. The sequence goes on along the minus strand of MU224432.1, from coordinate 4,531,750 downwards.
ATTGTCACAAGCTAGGACCTATTCTATCCTTAAACTAGCCTGATCCTCCCTCCCCTCTTCGATGATATGTGTTGGTGATAACCATAACTTTCTTACCTTCTATTTGTTGGATAGGACTTCCCTGAATACTATCAAGGCCAATGATGATATCTTGGCCCATTTGAACAGTAGTTGGAACTTGAATATTGATGGTGAAACCAAGAAAAATCTATGCTTATCCCTTTTGAAAAAACCATGTGAGCCTAGAAAAATATTCTTCTTGTGGGGTCTCTTTCTCCTTAGACTTCCTATCAAGAAGCTTGATAGAGATGTCAATCTATGTCCATTTGCAAGACTCCTAAAACTCTTTTTCATATCTTCTTGGATTGTATTTTCACAAAATAATTTTGGGGGTATTTGGTATGTGCATTGGTAATAATATATCCATCTAGGACATCCTATTTTTTTCTATTTGTAACCTCAATAAAGATATAAATTGCTTTTGGTCTATTGTTTCAACATAGATTCTGTGGACTATATGGAAATTTAGGAATGATAATGTGTTTAATGCTAAAAATATATTGCTTATTGAGTCTTTGTGAAGACTCATATTATATGACGTTGGCTTGAAAGTTATAGTGGTAATGAAGATCTCAAAGAAGAAATTTGAAGACCTAATGAAAATTGACACCACAAGATTTTTCAAGTGGGAAGTATCCCATGGATTTACACGGACCAAAAAAGGTGTTGAAAACTCCCCTTTTGAGATAGCGCTGCACAATTTCATGAGAGAGATTAATGTTAATAACACTAGAGAAGAACAACATCTAGAGGCATCCCTACCAGTTGCTAAATTTTTCTCGCATCCATACTTGGAAAATAGACAAGAAGGAGAAGAGCTAATCTAGATGGATGGGTAGATGAGATGGAAAATTTACATCAAAATTGTTGGTGACAATAGCCAACCCAATGAGATGTTTTAGTACTATTGATCTATCCGCCTCTCAGTTTTTTGTATTTTCTCTTGATATGTTATATAAACAACATGTATATTGGCTATAATATGTAACTAAAGACATTAGTAGGGATATTTCATAGGAGCTATTAGTTGGTGAACTTCTTTAGATATTTTTTATTGTGCCTCTTTGATATTTGATAGAAAAAAAAAGTGACGCAACCACCTCATCCATCTTGAATCTGATAGTAGTACTCCCAATAGCCATCACAAGGTGATAACATGAGTATGTAAAATAACATAACATAATCATGAAATGATCCTCGTCTTCAATATACCACCAACAAATTTGAACAAGCTACAATCATATTAAATTCATTCAAATGATCTACAATGGAACCTCCATATTCCATCTTTAAAGAATAAAGTTTCTTACTCAAGAATAACTTGTTTACCAAAGATTTTTCCTCATAAAAATCTCCAAGATTTTTCCAAAGATTTTTTAATTCTTCTCTCCATGAACATTAAAGATCACTAAATTCACTAAATAAAGTCTTATCAAACCCTTGGCTTTATGATACTTTAATTCCAATCTTCTTGGGTCATTCTTCTTGAATTTGTATCAAATATTGTAACTCATAAATCTCTATCTACGGGCATATCCTCCATATTGATTGTCCACAACTTAAAAATGTTGCCATTAAAATTTTTCATTTAAATTCTATGAGATGTGCTCACCATCTTTGGTGTGGAATAAGGCTACCAAATCTTCCTTCACAAAATTTCCACTGAAAATAAGATTAGCACAAAAAACCCTTTAACCCACCAAATGAAACAAAGTTGTCTAGATTTTGATACCAATTGAAAGGAAGTTGTGTAAGAAAAAAATAACTCCCTATGATAATATAACACATGCGAGGGTTGCAAACTTTTTTTGAAACCCTTGTTCAATTATAAAAGTAGAAAGATGCACATATATAAATAGTTAAAAAAATTAAACCATAACACTGTGATTTACATGGGATAATGTTTTCCATAAAAAAACCACACTCCAAATACCCAACTTAATTGTATCATTTAATAATGAAGAAATTAAAATATCAAAGCTTATGCTCTTTAGGAGTCTTCACTTTACAATAAGATCTTGGAATTATTTTAATAGCTTGATGGTTGGACAAAACTAATCAACTTATCTTATATAATGGATTAATACAACAAGTATGCAAAGGAGTGAAACCTAGGCACCCAAAAAAGCATCCTCAATCTTCTGCAAAGCAAAAAAAAAAAAAAATCTCAACACCCATAGGCTCAAGTTTCAACTTGCTAATACAAACGAAGGATATCCTCATATTAGGCATCCAAATTTGAGAAAATACATTCTTATCCATATCATGGACACAAATAAATGAAAAAAATACTTTATTCTTCTTTATTTTTAAAATAGAAGCTGTCAATCAAGACTCTCATATCAACATAGGAAATCGCCAAATTAGTTTTATCACCAATATAAATTTTTTTGACTTCAATCTTCTAAAAAATAGGATCTCCAAGGGTGGGTGCCAATTTTCTAAAAAATAGGGACCCTTCCATATCTTATCACCTTCCATATGAGACTCCATCTCAACAATAGGACCAAAAAATTGAATGAAAACTTAGAAATTAACGATATTAGAATAAATACACATTTATCAAATAATCAATAAATTAATGCTAGGACTCAAAGTTGGGATACCTTAATTGAAATAGGCCAAGAGTGTCATACCTTTTTTCTTATCTTTATCCAAACTTGTTGATGATGTAGATGAAGAAGGGAAGCATCACTTACTCTTAGTTAAGACAACTGGATTTAATTTTTTTGAAGAAGATTTATTTACTCATCAAATTTTTGTTTATATCTAATAGTTTCTTCATGCTCAAGTTTCTTGCAATAACACCATTTGGACCTCTTCTTATATAGTTTTTCCTTTGGATGAGGAATATAAATTAGATGAAGTTTATAATTTTGGTTACTCAGCCTGAGGTCCTGTGGACAGGGGCTTCCTAAAAATAAGAGTTAAAGTTGCTGGGATTTTGTAAGAACATTTTGAAGTTGTCAGTTCCATAGTGTAGTTCAACTTAAAAAATAATCTTTAAAATTAAAGGAAACTCATGGTCTCATGAATACATTACCTTTATCTTCTATACTATATGTGAGTGATAAAAACAAGTAAACAAATTCATTTCCCCTCCAAAATAGTTTTTTAAGAAAAATATAAAAATATGTTTGGCAAGTGGAAAATAACATTCCTAAGTTACCCCATCCCATTTTCACCACTTAAATATGCAAACATTAAAAGTAGGGACTCCTATTTTCTAGGAAAAGATTCAACAAAGTGAAGGTATTTTCATTACACAGTCCAAATACATCAAAGAGGTCCTGAAAATATTCAAGATGGAAGATTCCAAACCAGTTGGAACACCGATGGCTACTGGATGTAAGTTAACAAAGGAGGACAAGACAACATAGGTAAATTAGACTTTGTACATATCAATGATTGGAAAACTCATGTATGTTGTACACACTAGACCAAATATTGCACATGCAGTAGGAATTGTTGCTAGATTTTGTACTAACCCCAGGGAATCACATATGACTGCTATGAAAAGAATTCTAAGATATCTGAAGAACACTGAAGAATTTGGCTTGTGGTATAGATGAGAAGGAAAATTTGATCTTAAGGTGTTTACCGACGCTGATTGGGCTGGAAATCTTGATGACCTGAAGAGCACAACTAGAGGAGCATTCTTTATGGGTGACAGACTTGTCACATGGATTAGCAAGAAGTAAGGATGCATCTCACAGTCTACTGCAAAAGAAAAATATGTTGTTGCTGCTACAAATTGCTCAAATATTGCATGGATGAAACAATTGCTGGAAGGTATGCATACGAAGATCTTAGAACCAGTGATTATCTATTGTGATAACACCAGTGCAATAAACATTTCCAAGAATCCAGTCATGCATACCAAGACTAAACACATTACCATCAAGTATCATTATTTGAGAGAACAAGTTCAAGAAAAAGAGGTGATACTTGAGTATGTGCAATCAAAAGAACAATTAGCTGATATCTTCACCAAGCCACTCCCCAAGGATACATTTGAGTACTTAAGAAAGAGACTCTAGGGGTCAAACCCTTGTCTGCCAGTCAGTAATATGGCTAAAGGCTACATCAGCCTACATATTATTAGAATATCATTCATGTTGATGCAATCAAAGAGATGAAATTCAAAGATACATCTATATACAGATAGGTATATATCAGAACTGAGCACCAGAGCATATTGTTGTATTACTGATGTATAAGGGAAATTCAAGGAATATATTATGGATAGGAGAAAAATGATTGCTTGACATGAATGTCAGATATTTGTAAAATATTTGTTTGTAATTGTTGTCAAAGGGAGAGAGATTATCCATATTATCACATCCTTAAGGAAAAAGAAAGATAGATTATCCATTATCAGATTACTCCAACAGGGAGAGATTATATCTAAAGAGAGGGAAAATTGTATGAAAGATTATACAAAGGGAGAGTTGTTGACAAAATAAAAAGACATCAAAAGAGAAAGAATAGTCAAAGGAAAGAAATTGACACAAAGAGAGGCCACAACACATCAGAAGACAAAGAGCTGCAAGAATCAAATCTAAGCTCAAACAGAGCTTACTGGAGTTCAGACATTTATCGGTTATCAAACAAAAATATTGGTAGTTTGATGAATCTCAACGATTGTATTTCATATTGTATTAGAAATAGTATAGTGTGATAATATAGTATGTTGACATCAATGCCAAAGGGAGAGATTGATGACATGTAACTGATTGAATGTTTGATAATGTTAAGTTGAAGATAATGCAAGGCATTAAATTAGTTAATGGTTTGTATTGTCATTGATGTCAACTTGATATCATCTGTACGGTCATGTACATAATGCCAAAGACTTCAGAGAATCAATGGAACAAAGGTTATGCTTTCAAAAATGCATAAAAGTCAAGTATTCACTAAGTGATAGACAACACCGACAGAGTGCACACCATCGGTAAAGGCAAAGAAGAAAAGTCACAGTGATACCCGATGAGCAGAAGACAGTGTTTCCCGACGAAGCAAAACCACAGGATGCCCGACAAGCTGAAAACAAAGTTTCCCGACGAGTAAAAATCCAATGATGCCCGACGGATGGAGATCCCGAAGCTAACTGGAGTCACGTCGATAGAACTGTTAGTTGTCACTGACAACTAATTGAAGAATTGACCGATGGAACAGAGAGTTTAGAAAATGACAAAATATCTAGCTGGCAATAACTAAAGATAGACTTAACTGGCTGGTTTCTTTGTTTTATTCGACTAGATTTAAGTAATTGATTTAAAGAAGATTTGTATAGTTGGCAAGAAGATAACTACGAGATAAATTATGAGTTATACTTTAAATCAAATTGGCTAGATTGTTTTTCACGCCAAGAATCAAGAATCAAGAAACAATGAATATCATGTCTATATAAGAGACAAGCTTAATTTATTTCGTATGACATAAAAAGGGGATTAAGGGGAGTGAATGAAAAGAGGATGCTGAAGAGATACTGATGAAGAATTACTTCATACAGTCCTAATCAATCAAGCTGAAGAAGAGCTAAAAAATTCTGCAGACACCAACGAATAGTGAAGCACAACATCACAGAGCAGAAAGTGTGGAGCACAAAGAATTGAATTGATACATTGATCAGAGAGGTAATGTACTTAAATAGATTTGAAAATCTGCAATTCAAAGTTG